>JAVJGG010000085.1:37332878-37346692 GCA_035590195.1 Aviceda cuculoides
CCCACACCCCCCGCTAAATTGTTCTTATCAAGGTTATATTCCAGGGAGCCTTCCCCTCTGGTATTGGTTGTTTTTCCACCATGCGCTCCCATCACAAGAGCTCCCTTCTGAACTGTTTTTCTTCTCAGCTGCTAAAATAATGGTAGAGGGTGACCTAATTTTAACTGGTGCATATTTCTAACAATCAGTGGAAACTATGCGCCTTTAACGGCCTTTTGAAAGCGTCATGTTTTTGTGGAGAGCAGAAAAGGGAAATAAGCTAGCTGGTGCTGGCGCTGCTGGTTGCGTGGCTCTGCTGATCGCGTTTCCTCTTGCTGTGTTTCATTCTTTCGGTGCGTCTGTGTGTTACCTTATGAGGTGAAAAAACCTACCTAGAAACTTTCAAGTGTAGGCTTTCCGGGAGATGAACACTTCTGTGTTCATTTTGTGTCCTGCTGTGCAAGAAAAAATCCTCCTCTTAATGGTTTTTAACTTGCTGGATTAATCGGGTTGTCCTCGGTGTGATTCACTTGGTACCGGTGCCAGACGGGATGGTGATGGGGGTGGAGGGGGGAACGCTGCTATCCAAACCGAATTAGTAAGTATTGAGGTATGAGTTCAGGCTAAGCCTGACTTCAGAGCTGTCTTAAACTGAAGTCTTGGAATAGCACCCACTCTATAAACAAAAGGAGACTTTGATATAAAGCATACATAACTGTTTATGGTGTCCCACCCTAAAACTCAGCACAGAAATAAGATCTCTGCGATTCTTTTCCTCCAGATACCACCGCTGTATTTATCTCTCGCAGCAAAACAAATGGATCAACTTTCAAGACACACAGACCTTCTGGCTCCCTCCTAAAACAGCCTTCAGAAGTGGTCCATACCTAGGAACAGTGTCTTCTGTCATTAGATGCTTGTTCCGCTGCCATTTCAAACCCATCTCAGGCGAGGCTGGGGTATTCCCACCCCTCTGTGCTGGTGCTACTGGAGGTGCACCATTGATGTCCTCTTAGAGGCTGTGCTCTGATTGTATTTTTGCATGTGGAAGGAATAATTCTTTGTGGTGCCTGCTCTAGTGCTGGCTTCCTAGCCTGAGCTTTGCAGGTCTATCCCCTGTGCTTTCTGCCACGAGCCTGGTGAGCATCACCTCCCCTTCATGTGGCTAGTCCCTCTCTGAAGCAAGAAGAGTAACTCTCTCGTTGGGAAGAGGCAAAGTGAGATGCTTATTCCAGGCAGGGGAGAGCATCTTGTATTTGTGTGCTGCGAGACTGCTGAAACAGGACTGCAGCCCTGATGTTTCCCCCAGAAAACCTGACTTAGCAGCCAGCTCTAACACTGCCACATGGCTGTGTTTGTGTTGGGAGACTAGAGGTGTCCTGGTGGTAACCAGCTGGCCTGCCCAGGACCTGGAGGGACACGTGCATGGTGCAGACCTCTCATTGATCCCATGGGATAGAGTGCATGGTTATGTTGTTCTGACGACTGAATGATAGCACAGCCCGACTAGGTGGGTAGCCTGAGAAATGTCTGGTAGTACCACAGTAATGGCAGTGTTGCAAAAAGGAATGGTTTGGACCACTTAAAGAATGCCTCCAATGGTATTAGCAAAAATGATTTAACAGGATTTTATATGAAAGCGCGACTTCACAGAATTCAATGGCAAGGTTCACTGTGTTACTTAATGCATGGATGAAACGTACACAGGAAAATTAAGTTAGAATCAAACTAGAATTATGTATACAGAAGCAGAAGATGCAATAGGGTAAAAGAGAAACATACAAAGGAAAATTTATTGTGATTGGTACAGAGATTGGGAATGTAAAAAGGTAGGGGAGACCCCCCTGTTGAGTCACAAGGTTCAGAGAAGACCCCCTTGCTTTCTAAACTCCTGTTGGAGTCCAGGTGCGGCTGGATCAACTCCGAGCCTCAGACTTGGTCAATGGTTTCTATCTAAAGGGTTTATGAGTATAATAGCAGCCTGAGATTCATTCACAGCTGAATAAAGTTCACAACAGTAACTTATGTATAGATTTGAAAAGCAATATTTGTCATATACATGCTGTAGAATATTCAGGTTAGTACACACACATACACAAAGACACTGAAAGCTATACATAAGCAAGTAAAAGAAGTATACCTGTTAAAAATTCCCGTCGAGTTCAGTGAAAATATTCAAGTCAAACGCTTCGGCGTCTTTCTCAAGGGGGGAAGGGTCGAGCCTCAAGGAGCGGAGAGTATCAGCCCAAGTCTTGCCGGCTTTTGGCGACAGGCCTCAGATCTTCGCAAAGTGAAGAGTTTGTGAGCTCTGAGAGGCATCCCGCTCGGGGGGAGATACCGGTCACAGCAGCTGTGGTTCAGGAGAGCTCAAAGGGTCTCACTTAGAGCTGCGGTTTATAAGTTTGCAAGAGGATTGGGCTTTAGTCATCAGCAAATTAACTGGGATTCCAGTAGCGCTGGTGCTGTTTCACATGAGTTACGAGTCAGATAAGGAAGGCTCCAAGGCTGTCAGAGAATGAGTTAAGATTCAGATAGGGGATGTTCCAAGGCTGTTGGGAGAGGACTGAGATATGTCCCAAGGTTGTCAGGAAATGACCAATTATCCCTACTCCCGTACCCAGCCTCCGCCTGGCAGGAGTCATCCTTGGTACAGTCAATGCGGCTCCCTGTCTTAGCCATGCAAGAGTTCCTGGTGCGGTCAAGGGATGCTTAACCACCCAACTCATTACACATATGCTAAGGCCTAGCAAGACTTCCTGAGTTTGTAGATCAGCCCAGAAAGGGGAAGAATGCTCCCTGTGCAGCACCACAGGGAGCCATCAGAGAGCAGTGGTTTAGGGAGCCAACCTCAGGATCCGCTATGTTGGAGAGCTTGGGGAGACCCTACCACAGCGCATGCCTTCTCGTTGCTCGTGGGAAAAAAGAATGTATTGGCCAAGTCCGGTGCACACTAAGAGCTCCCAAAGGGAATGCACCCCTCTGCCGAAGTGTGGGCACCGGGATGAAGCTCGCTGCCCATCTTGCTTTGATCCTGCTTTCTGGGTCGTGATCCGAAGATCCCTTTCAGGTGGTACACGATGCTTCTGTAAATCAAAGCCTTGTTCTCTGAGGCTTGTGTTCCAGAGGCAAAGGTAACTTGTTGGGATTGACTGCTGTGTTTTCAGGTAAAGGCCTTTCTTTGCTCAGGACTGCAGGTTAAAAGAGCACTTTGGTGCTTCCCAGCTCTGGCCATACCCCAGTGACACCTGAATGCTGCAGGAGCCCTCAGCAGCAACCCGCTCCGCTCTCTCTCCTCTAACCCCAACCACAAGCTCTTCACTTTTGATAATTGCAGAGGGAAATAACATTCCTCGTTCGCTGCTTGACAATCTCTTGTGAATAGCTTGATTTTTATTTTAATGAGAGACCGCACCATTGATGGTTTATCTCTCTAATTGAATTGGAAGCTTTTCTTTATTTTCTAATAATCCTGCATCTAATGTTACAGATTGTAAACTGGTTTTGATAAAAGGCTGAGAGCTTGCTAGCTCCTGTGCCAGACATTGTTGCAGTAGTGGATTTTTGTGTCCTTGGATTTTCTTTTTTTAATTTAAGGTGTTTAAAGAAGTGGCTAACAGGCATACAGTGAGTTAGACTTGGGGAATTGAGCCTTTGCCTTACGGTTTTTTAGCAGGTAGCTGATGGCTGAAAGCAAAACTGTAAACACAAAAATCACTAAGACCCTTTAGAGAATTATCTAAAGCATGAGGAAATGCTGCTTTTATGTTCCAGAACATTATTATTACTGCTTATCTCTACTTTGCATTAGAGAGCAAGCAAAAAGTCCTTAAAATACTGTGTATGCTTAGATTGCCTGGATAAATCACAGCATCAGGGCCGCGACTGCTGGTGTGTTACACACCAATAAATACATGGGTTGAAAGAAAAAGGACACTAAGTTACTCAGAAATACCTTTCCAACAGATAGTTACACAGCTGGGGGAAGACTTGCAGTGGGCTACTTATTGTGCACTGAATATGTTAAAAACCAAAGCAATCCCCTGCTGGTTTTAGACCTGCTTAGCCATGGGCGTTCGCACGCTGGCCTGTGCACAGCGTCGCCAAAGCAGGATTTTGATGCAAGCTTTTGCAATAGTGAAAAAAATCAGTAAATAGCTCAGATGGTAACCTTTGCCTCTCTCATCTTGTGTAGTTTTACAGCATTGAGCAGGGAAATAAATGATGTTGAGATTACATACGCACATGCTTGTTCCCAACCATACCAGGAGGACAACGGTCATTAATGCCAAGTGCTGCTTTGCTGAGTGCCCTGGGGATGCAGCTCTCCATTTACAGCTTTAGCAAGGCTTTATTTTACAGGGTACAAGATACAGTACTGTGGGCTAACTCCATAACTGCACAATAACTATTGATTGTTTAATTAGCTGGTAAATGCCATATAATCGCTAAGCCATTACGCAGCATTATTCTGCGCTCTAATTTAGAGCGTGTGGGATCCGCAAGCCACAAGCCTTACAGCCGTGGCTCCCCAGGGAGCTCCTCCACCATCATCAGAAGATGGAGCAGAGCAGGGGTCGCCCCCCAGCAGCCACCTCAAGGTGCTGCTGGCCACCTCCAGGCAGGACACCTGGCCCCGGGCTGTCCCTGTACCCTGCCAGCCCAAGTTAGGCAGCCATTTGAGGAGGACAGGGTTTTTGCAATTGCTCTTCTTTCCGTTGCGTTGTGTCTGTCTGGGGTGTATTACCTGGGGAGGGGGAAGGATGAAGAAACACGTCCCAAGGTCTTTTATCAGGGTTTATTTATTTATTACCCAGCTGGCATTTGCCAGAAGCCAGGACTGATCCACCTGGAGGCAAACCCCCAGGTTTGACCCAGTAGATGAAGAAGTCGAGGTGCGTGGGTATGGGAAAGTGACTAAAGCATTTGAAATCCAAGGTTGCCTGTTGCTGGAGAGCTGGGAGCAGCAGGGCTGCTGGGACACTTTGGTCCCCGAGTCAAACCCCTGAGGCTGTCCCGAGCCCAAGCCTCTTCTCGGTAACATTGTCCCGGAGTTTGTAGATGCCAGACAAGGAGGGATAACACGTGTCCTGCCCTCCCGGGTGCTGTTTGTGTGCTCCCCTGCACAGCGGCATCCTTCCTCGTGGCTCCCCTGGGCATCCCACCGCTGCAGGCTGGTGAGGTAGCAGGTGAATGTGCTAAAGAAAGGCTTTTAGAATACTTTTTTTTTTTTTTTTTTTTTGAGGGAAGGTATGAGAAAATAACTAATGTGTGGTCTGTGCCACGTTTAGACTGCCTGAGGTCTGGCTCAGCCTGGCTGCTGCTGATCAAGTGCTGGGCCCTTGCATCAGCCCTGGTGAGAATAGAGACTCTGCAGGTTCCTGGGTCATTATTAGCAGTTCAGATAATTAGCCTGAGTCAAGAATGACATTAATTGTTTTTAATAGTCAGTTGTTTTATTGTCTCTCTTTCTGAAAGGCTGATGGTCAATAGTTGGATAATTAATCACTGTTGCTTTTAGCTGTGTGGAAGAAGTTACCATGCTGCACACAATTAATATTTCCTGGGGATTGTTGCTGTAAAGAATTAATCTTAGTTTACATACACAGCTTTTAGAGCTGAAGACTGACTGCTGTGCTTTGCTTGAGAGACCGGGCTGAATACATGCAACCCGTGCGCACTGCCTGCAGACCAGGTCGTGCTGCTGGCCACCCCTTGTCCAAACACCCGTCCAGCAGGGGTGGCTGCTGCGTGGTGGTCCTGAGCCTGCCGAGGGCACCTGGTGCCCGCTTTCACGGGCCACCAAAGGAATTCAGAGCTCCATTGTCTTGCAGTCTAAACAAACCAGCTTTAACAGCCAGCTATTGCATTTGAAGGTGCATCGTAAGCATTTCCCTTTTCCCACCTTCTTGTTTATAAAACAAACTGTGGTGTTGTGAGGTTGGGTGTGACTTGAGCCAGATAGGTTCTTCTAGCATCGTATCCTTGGCTTTGGGTCCTTCTTTTTGTTTTCAGCCTCTTCAGAGATTGCTTTTGCTGCATGGCAGGGCAGGCTGAGTGTGACCGCGTGCACGTGTATGCGTATAGCCGTCCCTTGTCGTGGTCGGATGGTTGCTGCAGACTGAGGCAAACACGCGAGGGCTTGGTATCCTCTGATTTGGGTAGCTCCCCGGCTTCCCCAATGCTTTGGTGCTGCGCTGAGAGCCTGCTCCGTAGGGCTGAGACAGGGAAGCACCTTGTCTCTGCCCCACTGGTGCAGCAGAGCATTTAACCAGTGCCTAGCTGACGTGCCCCATCCAGGGCTCTTCTTTCCACTGGGATGGTTTTGGTGGTGGCCAGGACTGCTCACATCCACGTCCAGATATGGACCTGCGTGGGTGGGCACCAGCCGTTCAGCATCTTCAAGGTTGCTTAAGGGCTGCGTGAGCGTGAATGGATTTATGAGACTTACAAGCTGCTTTATAATCCTTTCATATTACAAGCACAGTATTAAATATTAAGCCATTGTTTCCGCTGGGGTGGCTCCCTGTGCCGGCAGAGAGGATGACGGTGCTGCCGTGTGAGGATGGTTGTTGGGCTGGGGGTCTCTGCTGCTGCCGTAGGCACCGGCTCATGGGTGGTGCTGGGCTTTTATCAGCTCTCATTGGGTTGCGGGAAGGGGCTGGGCTGGCATAATGGTATGTGATAACACATGCTACTGTTATCAGAAGGAAAACAGGCGACCTCAATTTATCAGCTTCCCTATGATGTTAAAATACATCTAGAAGAGAAGGTCCTTTCCTTGCTGACTCAAATGGGGTATGTGTGTTTCTGAAACGGGGATTTGTTTTTGCCATGCAGGCAAGGAAGTCTTAACTGGAAAATGCTTAAAATGAATGTTTCACTCTTAAAAATATATATAAAAAAAAAAAGAAGAAAAAAAAAAAGAAAAAGCTTTGTTACCAGAGCAACTGGTACATCTTGTGCTGCTTCATTTCTCTGAAACACAGAGAGAGCCCTCAGCCCGCCCTCCCTCCCCACAAGAAACCAGCCCACACACACCTACGCACCAATATGTCACATTAACTTCGCTGCTTTCTGAATAATGTAAGGGAAAGGTGCTTTTTACATTTCAGTCCTATAGAACACAGGTTATAAAAGGTGATTAAAAATGTTCCTGTGTTGCCTTCCTTTTAATCTCTTACTACCTTTCCTTCCCCTCTGGAGTTTGTGATGGGAAAGGGCAGGGTGAAGGTCAGGAGCAGACTGATGCATCTGTTAAGTGACATTTGTCCACTCTCCCTTCCATTGTTGGATGCCCTGCTTCTGTAAATACCGCACGATTTCACAGGACAAAAAAATATCTGCAATAGCGTAGCAGGAAGAAAGCTACTTTTGAAGATGCTAAGTGAAGTCAGCGGTGTGCTGCAGAGCATGGAGGACATGGTGGTGGGTCTTGCAGCACTGTTTGTGTGGGTGCCAGGCACGGATGGGGAGGGAAGGAGAGCCCTCTCCTTGACTTGTGGGGATTAGGAGATGCTCTGTGCAAGCACCTGCTCTGCAGAGGATGTGAGCAAGCACCATGTCCAGTATCAGCACCTCCTATCCCATAGGAATGACTGGACTGGGAACTCAGACCTGTCTTTTCTCAGGTCTTCTGTGAGGACACTTGAAGTAGGCCAATTCACTGGTTGGCTCTACACCCCCAGTATCCATAAGTTTCATGGTTGTGGGCCAGTGCTGCTGGATGTGTGGCCAATTTTATGCGAGTGGAGCCGCAGAATAGTCTGGGAAGGCGAGAATGTGGATGCCCATGGCTATATTTAACACTGAGGTCTGAGAAGACTCGCTGCCTAGAGGTCTTCAAGCACCCCAGGAGAAATCGGTCCACGTGAGTTGTCAGGCTGGTCTGTGCTTGCACGGCCTCTCTTGAGGTTGCTCAAAGTCCCTTGACTTTGGTCAGGCTCTTTGAGTCTGTTCACGGTGAGATACTCGGGCATCCAGCTACCATCTGCATTGCTGAACCTGGGAGATGGGGGTGCGGGGGGGGAGCTGTTTAGAAAATAGCCAGCTTTCAGAATCGGGGTTATTGCATGTAAAAGCATCACTCGCCCTTTTGGGAGGTGCAGCTTCTTGTCCTACTGAAGCTTTCATTTCTCTCATCACTGCAATATCTTACAATAGTGTGTAGTATGTTGTAAGGGTGTGGGTGAGGTATGGATGCTGTAAGGCTCTGGCGGATTACAAAAAGCATTTGCTGTTAGGATATACCAATCTAATGGTAACCCTGGGCTGCAAGGCAGCAGATTAGGAGTATCTTGCTCTAAGTAGAAGCTGGTACCTGCTGATTTTTGTTGTTGACTTCTTTATGGTATTTAAAGAGTATCGGGTTAGTCTAGTGAATTGGAGCCTAATGCAGTGTACAGGAGGAAGCCTTGGGCCAAATCCACACTGATGTAGATTTCTCTGGTCACCTTTGCTAAGGAGACTCGTCTCCTTTCCCATCCCTATCTTCTCCCCTCTCCTCATCAGAAACAGGGCAACGTCGGGCTGGTCTGGGGGTAGAGCTGGGAGCTTTGTGGTGGTACCAGCACTGGAGAGCCATCCACGAGGAAATGGTGTGTTAGGTGCCCCTGCACCAGCATTTTGAAACCAAAAGATTGGGTGTGAGGCTGGTTCCCAGAGGACCAAAAAGTACAGCAGCTGTTAGCCATTAGTAGGTCAGCTGAGCAAAACAGTCTAAAGAAGCACTGAAAAGTAGGTTTGGGAGCTGGGAGGTGTTTTGTTCCTCCTGGCTCTGAAGGTGCCACTCTCAGCTGAGAAGGCAGGAGAGGACTTTTTGGAAGGTTTAGAGAAGGGGATGGGAGGAGCAGTAGCCTGGAAACGTTGGTCCCGGCTGTGTATTTGAGGCATTCACGGATGCTGGAGTGTTTGTCTTCAGAGATGTTTCTTGCTCGTCATTTTTTATATCTTTTCAAATTTTGATGCAGCTTGACTTGCAGCTGACCCTGAGGACTTGAAGGCAAGCAATGCCTATAGGGAGCTGGTTGGAGCTCTGCATCTTCTCCTGGTTACGCTTTGAAGGCTTGCTGCAGAGAGGAGTGTGTGTCTCTCTTGAAACCTGCAGTTTATTCTTAGGTTTACCTGGGAAGCCCTTTACACTAATTACCTAAAGATGGAAAGTGCCAAGCAAACACAGCCTGCTTCCAAATGTTGTGAGTTTTTTAGCTCCCCTCGCATAAGAATAGCAGATTGGCAAATTTTATTTTTTTTTTTTAGATCTTTAGATTTTTTTATGTGTTTAGGTCTCGAAATTCTTGTGTTCGAATGTGCTTGTGGAAGTGTGTGGCTAGGAGCCCAACTCCATCCCCACATCCCCACCATGCTGTGCTTGTCCCCCAGCCCCTGTCTCCCTCGGCTCCCTGCGTAGGTGGCTGAGAAGGTCAATTAGGGCTTCAGACAGCACTGCAATCAGCTGGAGAGGGACGTGGGGGAACCCAAGCAGTCGTTAGCCAGAGCTGTGGTGATCCAGCCCAGGGAGTCCTGTATGGTACCAGGAGCAAGGCGAGGTGTCCTGGTGGGGATGCGGGGCTCATGCTTGCCCGTGGGTGCGGAGCATCTCTGCCCGTGTGCTCGGTGCTGCACGTCCCGGGGCTCACTGGTCCTTGCCAGTGGTCATCTACCTTGGGCTGGGCTGAGCTACAGACCTGTGTGTTGATGTCCCAAGGATTGCTTGTATTCTTAAACTTCCTCCTGCGACAAGATTTCTTGCTCTCCACTGAGGCAGGGCTCTTAAAAAAGAAGGGTTGGTACATGCTCCTTTTCATGCATCACCTTGGTTTTCCCCAGCAGAGAGAACGTGAAGTATGGGATGCATCCAGGAGACTCAGCTGTAGCCTGCAGGTCTGCAAGAGGATGAGAAATCCAGGTGCTGGGCTGAGGCTGGTGGGCTTTGTCTTGGTGTGAATCTCTGCTTGAGTGTGGCAGTTGGACTCAGGGGCTGTAGGAACCTCCTGGGTTGTTGGGTTACATCAGTTGCATGGTTGGGGCGTTTCACTAAGGGCCACAGCAGCATCGGCAGCAGGAGCACCCCAGAGTGGGAGGGATGCTAATCTGCCTCGATTTCTACTGTTTTATAGGGGTGCTTGCAACCTGTGGCAGTGAGTTTCCAAAATGAATAGTCTTCTGCAGGTCTTTTATTTTTTTTTTTTTTGATCCACTATAAAGCTGAACCTGATGGCAAATGGTACTTAAAATGACTTGGGCGTGCAGGGGCAAAGAGGGACAGGGTGGTAATCCAGCCCAGTGTGTTTAAAAATGGGAGCTGTGAAGGGGAGAGAGTTCCATAAAGGACAGAATTGGATTTCGGATGTCCATAGTTAATTTTACAAAGCAGCCCGCAAGCCTAGTCTGGAAGCTGTGCTGGCTTTGTTAGCTCTCTATGGGCACTAAGGATCAAGAGGCAGAAGCACCTTCTCTGGGCAAGACTCATTAATGCGACATGCTTCTCGCGTTGGAGATGGTGCTTCACCTCAGCTGCAGGGAACGAGCCATGCACTGCGCTCCCATCTGATCGTGTTTCAGTGGATGTTGCCTTAGTTTGATGTAATTTTAATTTTTTTTTTCCAGCTAGTGCTGGGTAGGGATATTTTTTCAATAAGTCTAGCTATTGAGTTCCAAATAAACAAAGAGTGTTAGCTCGTTAGAGTTCTCCTCCTCCCTGGAGAAATAGTTATTAACAGGGTCAGTGTGAAGAAATGTATTTTATGGTTATCTGGACCAAATGAGATCAGGCTTATACAGTAAAACAGCTACATCAAAAAATTTAACTCGTGGATGCTTCCTTACTAGTTAAAAGGTGTCATTCGTTCCTCGCAGGTTTGCATTGTGTTTTCCTTGAAATAACTATTTGTGTGTGAACTTCAGGGTGGTTCCTCCAGCTGGGCAAGCAACCTTGGGGTGTCTGCAGGGATTCCTGGTGGGTGCCCCAGGATGGTGGATGGGATGGGATGGGATGGGATGGGAGCCTCTGCGGCTGAGCTGTCATTCAAGCTTATACTCCAGAAACCCTGTTGTAGTGGTAAGTAGTGGTTGGCATGCCATACAGATGTTTGGAAAGGAAGGCTTGGAGCTTGTTCCAAGACCTCTCCTTCTCTCTGTCCATTTATCCTTGATTTTCCCAGTGAGGGTGTAATGGCCAGGGTGCTGGGCTGGGGGGCTGTGTGCCTGCAGTTGGGTCAGTGTCTTGTGTGGCAGTGCTCGTTTGCAGTTTAAAAAAACCCAAACGTATAGGTGACTGTTGCCGAGGAAGGGTTGAACATGTTAACCTCAATGACAAAGAAAACAAATTTAAGCAGATTTTTCTTTTAAACTTTTTTCTTTTAAATTCCACATGGCAGATCTGTCCCCGCAGAGCCAGGACTGAGGCATTGCCACGGAGAGCAGTACTGCACTTATCTCCACTGTGAATTAAGCTGGTTTGCTTCACACCAAGGAGCAGAAAGAAAAGCAAGTCACTGCAATGGGACATTCATGGTAGCAGCCCCATTCTTCATTAATTGCTCAGGTCTCTGCCCACATTTTCCCACACCTATATATCCATGTTCAGACCTACTGGGTTTAATCCTAATATTTCACAGCTTCTGTATGACAAATAAAAAATCACTATGCAGCATAGTGAGGAGTTGAGCCTTCAGTTTGTGGTGTGGTCTTCCAAGTGCTGAGCAGCTGGTGGCAGCCGTGGGAGTCAACAGCACCGTGTGCTGTCCCTGGGCTCTGGCACGCTGCTGGTGCCAGTGCTGAGGTCCAGCAAGTGGAGGGGATGTGCTGGGAGAGACCCTCATCTCTTATGCCAGGGTCTCTGGGGCCAGCCCCACATTGGCAGCAGTGAGATGCAGACAGGGAGCCATTTCATCCTTCCAGCTTACTCTTTTTTTTTCCTGCTTTGCATCCCCTTTTGAAAAGGTGGGAAGTTTCTGCTCCAGCACACCTTGCAGTTGATAAGTCTTTATGCTAATACTTACCTTGGTGTTGCAATTTGTCCCTGAGCAAAACCATTAGTTGGGAATATGACGCCTCATTAAGTATCTAACTTGAGCATTCAGAAGTCTCCAGACAACCTCCTCGCTCCCCACCCGGTACATAAAAACCTCTTTAGAGTTTGAAGCTCTTACGGACAACATGAAAGGCTGGAAACACATCTTTATGTTTTACAGAAGTAGAAATTCACATGTAAGCAGTGATCAGGGCTTAGGAAAAATTGCAAATACCACTGGACTTGCCATTACTCTCTTGTTTTGTTAGAGCAATTATGGTTATAGCCGCAGTGGGCAGTACTGCTGGTGCGCAGTGGAAATGCCTTTGCATTTCTGTGCTTCAGAGATTTTCTCTTTCATACTTTAATTCAGCAGGTCCAGGATCAAGGCCAAAGCTTTTCTTCTCTACATAACTAATAGAAAGACAGCCAATTCAGCAGAATTTCTGTAAATAGCCTGTTCCAGATGAATTGCAAATTGTGTATCTGAATGCCAGTAGGGCTCACACGAGGAGTAGATTGCAAAAGAAAATGGAAATCTTGTGTTAGAGGAGCAGGCTTCTGAAACACAACATAAAATTGCACTTTTGGACTTTGCAAAAGCAATGTTTGCTGTCATCATGAAACTGCCCAAAATGCAGAAAACCAAAGTCTTGATCCCTGGGGCTGAAGGGCAGCATGCAGTGGATGAATCCTCCCAGTCACGCAGAAAACGCTCAGCATCTGCTTAAAATCCTATAGCAGCCAAGCAGCGAGCTGGTCCCTCGAACATGTACTGAAAGAGCTCCTCCAGTATTTTTTACTTTTTTTTAAATTGACCAAGAACAGTGTCTTTTGGGATGGAAGAGCCATGGCAGTTGTGGCGTGCTTTGGGGTACTCTGCCTTTAGCATCCGTGCAGAGTCGGGGGTTTAGGGGGGCGGTGGGTACCGCAAGGGAGCTGCTTGGCCGGGCGGTGGGCCTGGCCCCACCCCAGCACTGACCACTGCCCATAGGGTTCAACACCCACGGGAACAGTTGGATTCGAGGTCTGTCACTGTCTAGCCTTTAAAAGCTGGTGTAGATGGGATGGGTTGTTCCTTCACGCTGGCTGCCATGTAACTCCTGGGACTCTAAATGGATTTGCACGCGTGCTGCTGTGCTGGCGTGCCGGATTGTGCAGGGCAGGGGAGATTCAGGTTACAGATTTCTGCTCGCGGGAGGACACTGGGGGCAGGGAGAGAGGCTTGCTCTTGAGCTGTGTGTGTCTGTCTTTGGCCTGGGTTGACTTGGAGTCTGTGAATCATTTGCATTTAGCTTTGCTGCAGAGTATGTACAGCGTATTTGTTCGCCCAGGTTAAGCACTACAGCACTGTGCCAGGGCTGCACCTCCATCTTGCAGCCTTTTTCTCCCTTATGGCTAACTTGGGGTTTTGGTTTGGTTTTGTTTGTTTGGTTTTTGTTTTATTTACATCTACTGGTATTAGCTGAAACTTGGCATGGCTCAGGAAAATTGGTGCCTTTCCCATGCTGTTCTGCAGCAGATACAGGCTTGCATGCAGAGTGGTGCCAGCAGCCAAGCGAGGGCATGTAGCAAGGGACGTGGATTAGCCAAAGGGCTGATGGCAAGAGCACAATTTTGGGCTAGCCCATCTGACGAAGATGAGCCTTCCTCCTCCAGATCTGTCGCCTTTCTTCTAGAAAGAGCCCTAAACCTGTGATACAGTGCCCGGGGCTGTGTTTTGCGAGGTCTCAGCATGTCACCAGTTGGATTTAAATACGGTGGGGGAAGAGGCGGGGGGGGGGGGGGCCCTGTGAGCCACATCCCGGGTGGTGGCGGCGCCCCC
>JAVJGG010000085.1:37346792-37368535 GCA_035590195.1 Aviceda cuculoides
GCCCCCCACGGAGAGCCACATCCCTCGTGCTGGCTGAGCCCCCGGCAGCAGGTTGTGCCTGCTGGTGAGGGTCCGAGAAACCCCAGCCAGGCTGCAAGGGCAGCCTGCATCCCTGGGGAGGGGATGCTGCTGCCAGCATAGCTACAGCAGCGTACGCCTTAGCCTCTGTTAATTACTGCTTTCAGCCCTATTCTGAGACTAGGGAATATTGCTTGGGTTGCATGAGCCCGCAGATGAGTTGGCATGGGGAGAAATCCAATGATGGGCAAGAGCAAATGCTCTTGAAAGCTCAAGCACACTCCAAGCATTAGGTTTTTGTTCCCTTATCGGTGACCGTTCACAACCTATTTGGGAACACACTTGAGAAGAAAGAAGCTAATTACATAATTTAATAAAAGATGTGAGAGTACCAACCTAAGCATGCTGGCAGTGTTGGAGAAGCTGGGACTGTAGAACGTGACTTGAGTTGCACGGGAGAGATTAATCACGTCGACTCCTGGGAGACAGGTCTGCTAGAAAGGTGATTGTGTTGGATGCACTGTTCATATCGTTAAAATTAGGCTGTGTACAAAAACTAATAAAAACAGAAGAAAAGATTTCTAGCAGAAGGGATCAATAACTTGAAAGCATTCTAATTCAAAATTAGAAAAATGAGACCAGTTATGGGCAAGGAGAGTGTATTAATAAAGGAAAATGAGTATTTGTTACTGCTGGTGTGAAATGAGATAATTTAAGAAAAATGCTCTAAGTGCCTTTTGTCACAGTTAATGCCTTTTGTTAGATTTCCAAGCAAAATGGAGCCTGGGACTTTCAATTTCAGGGTTCTCAGATGATCAAAATACCGTGGGGCAGTCTGATCATCTCATACTTTACTGGAATGAGGTCATCAATAACTTTTGCCTGGGTGTGATTTACACAGTTGTCAGTGTCTGAATTGCCATAATATGTCTCTGCCTTGGAAAAATCCTGCATTCGGAGGAAAAAAAACCCAAAGCAGGAGCTCTCTGGGTAGCTGGTTCACTGCTAATAATGGATACAGAAAAGTGATTACTTGTGATCCGTTCAAATAGAAAGGCTCAGCCTCTAAAGCTGGAGGCATGGAAGCTGTTACAAGGTCAAGGAGTGTCCTTTAAGGAGAAATAGGTGGTGAATACTGTCAGCTGCAGATAACACATCTGCAACATCGTGGAAAGTACATCTGAAATTAAGATTAAAGGTGCTTTGCACTCATCCGGAGGGGGGGGTGGAGAGAAGATAGAGGCAAAATCAGAAAAAAGAGGATTAGCTTTTGGTGGGTGACAAGTGATAGCTCTGGCCAGGGAGAGGTTTAAGCAGCAAAGTGCTCAGTAACCTGGGGAATTATCAGAGGTTTCTGCAGCTGCTTCCAACTGATGGTCTTCAACAGCCCGAAATTCTTTGTATTTGAACCTCTCTCTCGCCCTGTGCCTATGTGTGTACATGCACATACAAAATCTCATCTGCAGCCCCATATGGCAGGCTGGGAATCCAAAAACCAGAGGCCCTGGTCATCCACGATTGCAGAAGTCTGCTTTAATTTTAGAGGCCTTAGTTTACCTTGAGACAAAAAGGGATCTGACCTTCAGCTCTGCTGCTAGACATCTTTCTTTTGTTGACAGACTGTGGGTCAGGGCGCTGAGAGCTTCTGAAAATCAAGTCCTCCTGTCTTGGTAGATGTTTTCAAGATTCTGCTTTGGTAAGTGGGGCTAGGAAGCTTTGCTGAAGGTCCTGCAAGAGAAACTGGATCTCTTGACTGATGGATGTGAGCCAAAATTAGCATTTCTTGATATGTTGAAGAGGGGAGATACTGTAAGTTTTGTCAGTCCCAGCATGCTGAGAAACCCCAGTTTGTGACAGTGCGTTTTGGCTACAACCTCTCTGGGGAGCAGAAGGATTCAACCCTTTATAACCATGGCAGTGGCTTCACAGGTGGGAAACTTGGATTCGTGTTCCCAACTTAGAGTGATCCGGAAGGAAAATACCTCCCCTGAAGCAGAACAAGTAAGGTCCAAGGGGTCTAATGTGCTTTTCCTCCACCTTGGGAAAACACCACAGCCAAACAAAACCCACATGTTTTTCATTCAAATCAGATGCTTCGATGCAAATCTCACTCTTGCAAAAACTTCCAAAAGGCTTGGGGTTTATTCCATAGTGGAAGAAAAATGCGTTTGCAAGTCTCAAGCATTTTGGGCAAACGGTAGTGGTGTCCTGGGGTCAGCGGTACCCAGGACCTCGTGTCCGCTTGCTCCCTCTGCGGCAAGATGCTTGCTGAGCCCTGGTTCATCAGGTCTGTAAATACCTGGGCATCTGGGAAACCTTACTGGTGTCTGGTCCGTTGCTGACCTTTAATTTTGCTAGCAGAAAGTGAAGATTAACCCTGAGATCAGCAGACTACAGTGAAGATTGCACAACCATGCTATAGGATAAAAATAGACACAGAAACTGGAAAGGGGGAGTATCGTATCTGTTAAAGATCGTCTATGTGCTATTAATAAACCAGTGACCAGGCCTCATCCTGAGCTTGTGGAAGCTTTACTTGCATAAGAAAATTATGCAAGTATTATGTATGAACTGTAAAAACCTGCCAGGTGTGTGTCCTTCTTGTACATATGTGGACCTCACCTTCTCTGTTTTCTCATCTGCCCAAGCTAGTCTTATCAAAGCAGCATAGTGTTTAATCTGAGGTGTGCGTCAGAAGAATAAGCTACTATGGTTTTCGGTAGTGTGGTACAAAATTCTTTCTGCATTTCTTGGTGCTTAGCTATTAATGAGGCATTTGTTCTGTTTGCTTAAAAACCTCCCAGCAGCTAGCACATGTGCACTGTGCAAATTATTTGTGGTCTGGTTAAATACTATTTTTCTAGGAATGGGAAGAACTGAAATTAGTAGAGGAAAACTAAGTAACATTAACCCTCTGTAAGTTGTTCCCTCATTAATTATTTTGGTTATTTGGCTCTTGTGATGGAACTGAGCGTGCTGCTGTCGTTAACAGCGATCCAAGGCCTCGGCTTGAATAGTCACGTACCCCTGAGTGCTTACTCTGGGTGGCAGTGGTCCAGAAAACTGCCAGGATCCTAATTAACACACTTTTTCAATGGACAATATTAATATTCATACTATTATACTGTAAAATGAGTAATTTGAATAGACAGAATGTCTTGCACTTTCTTGATCTCTTGTGGATTAACCTACAAAAGGCCATTGGCACTCATTCTTTCAGGCCTTAATGGGTACAAAGGCTTCTAATAAAAGTGTGGGGAGCAGAGGTACCTAAAAATGTGGAGCAAATATAATGCATCTGATAGGGATGTTAATATTTTGTTAGAGCGGCGAAGGAAAATGTGAAGGGAAATGCTTGTAATAGATGAGCACCTCCGAATGACGGAGGAGTAAGGCAGCTCTTGGGAGTGACCGGTCCCACAACATCCATATAAATGATGTCAGCCCAGCAGTGGTGATGCAGAAGTCCCCCAGCTGAGCCAGTGCTTAGAGGAGAATAGTACTGAAAGGGAGAAAGCAAATATATGTTTGACTGGAAAACAAAAGACTTGAAAGGCTGGTCATGTTTTATTGATGCCCACCATTAGGGGCTACCACAAGATATACTACCGATTTTAGCGAAAGGAATGGAAGTGGGGAAAATGCTGTGAAAGAAAAGAGATTCACCCAGAGGAAAAAGCAGAGGTGCAACTGAAGCAGAAAACACTGTATTTAGCAAACAGGTTAAGAGGCACGAGGGTTGCAGGATATGTTCGGGTAAGCACCAACTCATTTACTAAAGTATCCAGATTACTCTGTTCACCTAAGATACGTGCCCCGTATGTGCACAAACCATGCTATAGCAGATACCCTCTGCCTCTCCCGAGGTCTGACTGACCTTGAGTCCTTGAGGAAGGAGAAACTGGCTTTGGAGTCAGTATTGAGGGAAAACCGCTGCTGAAAAAAAGATGAGTCTCATCACATCTTCGGTTCAACATTCAGTATAGAGCAGGCTGTTAGCTGGAGTGAATGAGCTTTCCAGTTGCTCCATCCTCTAAAGAGCCTTTGCTGGTGCAAATAGTGCAAAGGAAGGAGGCCCTTTCGATAGCTGCAGGTTTGGCTGTGAGATCCTGCAGGGACGTTGGTCTGTCTTCAGCAGCGGAGGAGAAAGCCTACTTGATTGCAGAATTGATGCTAACAAATTGTATTTTGACTGGCTCGGCATAGGAACGAGACCACATTGAACAGAATCGGGGGATACTTTGAAGAATGGATAAAAGAGAGCTGAGTGAGAGGGCATGTGTGGACACAGATTACCTGGACCCAGGATGGTTTCTGGTGGTGTCACACACAACTTGTGTGTTGGCGGGGCCTGGCACCGCTGTGGTCTCTTATGGAGGATGCGAACGCGTCTTAGATCCCAATGAGCAGAAGGCATCTGTGAAAAACAGCATTTTTCTAAAGAGGAAGGTGACTGTGTAGCACCATGGGGTTCACTGTTTAAAACTGATTTTGTTCACTTTGTATGCAGGTAGCTTTGACTTCTGGATGAAAGCTTAACCATGGAAACCGTAGCTGCCAGTCAGAGCAGCAAACCTCTTTCTGCAGAGCCTGGTCTGACTCTGCTCTGCTGGTGGCATCTTTGTCTCTGTCTCTGTGGCCTGTATAAGCTGTTGGAATGGGACAAACCTTTTTTTTTTCTGGAGGTAACTCATCAACCCCTCTGCCAGCAACCAAGGTGGGGAGACAAGAACTGAATTACCCAGCTGACTTTAGGTGCTGCCTTTCAGCTGGTGGTAAGACCTGAAGCATTTGTGCGTGTCTGCCTAGGCTGCATCCATCAGATGTTCAAAGATGGGTGGCATCTGCTCGCTTCAAATACCTCTTTTTATGGTGTGTTCATAATGAATTCTTAGTTTGGTACCTCCCAGGAGCTCTTTCCATAAGCCGGGACATGGTGGGTCCTATGCAAACACTGAACATGGATGATTTACATGCCTTTGCCCTTTCAAACCCTGGCACGTTTGTGCATCCAGCAGCAACACCGATGACCATGTTAGCTGTCACCTGGTCCACCGTGTCCCAGCTGGAGCATGTCCTCAGCCTGCATCTTCATCACATGTCATCCTGAGAAATGGTCTCACAGCATAAAGATTTGCAGTGAGCTGGGAACCTGTTCCCATCAACTTCTGGGAAGGTACATCCCCATAGGTATCAGCAGGAGCGCTACAGCAGGGGCACTTGGTCTTCTTGGCTCTGTGAACTCGGTTAAATATTAAAAAAACCCAACCAACCAAACAAAAATCCTGTAATAATTAAGGTGAAAGGAGAAGAAAAAAAATGTCTTCTCAGCCTGTGCCAGAGGTTACTTGAGTCCCTGCACAAAGGAGCCCACTGGCGAGATTGGAGGCATCCTGTTAGCCGGGAGCTAATGGAAAAATTAGAGGCTTTTAGAGCCTGAGTCAGTGTCGTGAATCAACTGCTGAAAACCTACTTTGTTATTGCAGCTTTAAGAGAACTAGCAAATCTCCTTCAAGGAGTTTCTGTGATTGAATGAGTGGAAAATAAAAGTCCACATCCCACATGCTTCTCCACGGCCGCCGTGGGGGGCTGGCTGGGGCTGGGGCTGGCAGGCTCCCCCGCCAGCCCTCACTTGCTCTCTCCACAGCTCCCTCCACAGCTCCCTCCCTTCAGCAGAAGATATTTTGGCTAGCAGCGAAACAGCCAGTGAGTCAAAAAAGGAGGAGGGGAAAAAAAAAACCACAAAACACCAAAGAAAGGAGAGAGGAGTAATAATAAAAATAATACTCCAGGCTGTTAGAAGGGGAGGGGAGCGGGCAGCGAGTGGTGCAGAGCTGTGACTCACAGGCAGCTCCGCTCCCAACGCGTGCCGAGCCAAGCGAACGCAATACTGCAGCATCTCCGCTGACGGGCTCGGCAGCTTCCCGACAGCTGGGGAGGTGGCGAGGCCGGTGGGCTGCACCGCTTTCCCCCGTCCCCTCCATCCCTTCTCCGCTCTCGTTTCCAGCCCCGGTGCCTCCTGCCCTCAGCACGGGCACCGCAGGTCTGCCTGCAGACGATGCCTGGATCAGTCTTTGCCTCCGCGCGGAGGGTTGCCCCTTTGCTCTGGCCACGGAGAGCCGGCGAGATGGAGGAAGGGTAATCGTGGCACCGGAGCGAGGTGCCCGGTGCTGGATGGTACGGGTACCCTCCTGCTGGGTTCAGGCATGGGATGAGCTGAGCTGAGCTCTCTCGCTGCTTCTTCCATCTGCCCCGCGTCTTTGCTGCCAGAGTTCATAGAAGTACTGAAATCTATTTTCCTGCCGACACTTGCTGTCCTTACGCGTCTTCCTTTTTGTGAAGCGCTTTCGTTTTAATTGATTATTTTTTGGAACTTTGGGGAAAAGTCCCGAAGAAGGCCTTAAAATAGAGAAAGCACGTAGGTTTAAATATTTTTGAGGAAGGCTGGGAAAATATTCTGCAGCCTGCTGCATGACCTTTTTATGTCTCTGAGGAGGCCGATAGCAACTTATTTTTGAATAATCCCCCAACTGCATTCAAAATATGAAAAATACTCATTTGTATAGCTGTGTATTTTGCTTCAAGGTGACAGAAGTAAGTTAAGCCTTAAATGTACTGACTGTTGGCAAGTCAGGGCTGATGCCAGGAGGGTATTCGCGTCCATCAGAACACCAAGGCACAGGGCTTGATTTTTGTATTTTTATTTGATCTCCCTTATGAGAAGGCTAGGGTTAGCCAGGCTAGGCTCGAAGGTCAGTCTCAGCTCCGCCTAAAAGCTCGCATGGCATTTTACTCAGCTGAACTTTAGAGGGTTTATTGTTTCATTCTCTAGGCTCAGCCCAGGAATTATTTTCCCCCTTTTTGTAGGAAGGACGTTTTCTCCCAAATCCTTTGTTTTGGTGATGGAGGAAGGAGACTTTTCTGACCCAAAATATTCAAATGATGGTTTTCTGGTAGAAAAAACTAACTTCTTTTCTTTTCCTTTTTTTTTTTTTTTTTTTCCCCCCTTGTCCCAAAATCTGTATATAATGCAATGACTGTCTGGAAACATGCGCTATTTTTGAGCTTTGGTTCCCGTTCTGGGGTTTTGCTTTGTTTTTAATGTGTTTCTGCAGTGGGAACTGCTGCTGTTCCAGCTAGCTCTCCTCACTCAACATGCAGATAGTTAATGAGAGGTCTTCCAAGGCTCCCCTTTCTCAACCACATGCCTTTTCCTGCCTGAGGTTAAGCGTTTCTGCTCCTCGGGAGCACCCTTTGCGGGAGCAGCTAATTGCCAGTGGCTGCAGAGGTGACGGTGCCCTTTGTCTGCCAGCCAGAGCGAAGCTGTTAGCGATGTGACAGCATGGAAATGAACCATTTATTTTCTAATTACTATTATTTTGGCAGATCTTGTGAAGGGCCTGTAACCGGTCTCTGACTTTGGCGAGGGGTGGCTTGCTCCAGCCTTGGCTGTAGAGCCGTGTCGTCCCAGTACACCGTTCAAAGCCTTTGTCAAAATACTGTTTCTTGCTAATTTTGTGTAATGCTGTTGGAGGTACTTGAGGCTGGGACTGAGCAGCCAGTGAAAACTGCAGTGGAGGGATCCGTGTGTTTGTCCATCCTTCCCTGTCCCGCGGGATCTCCAGCTGCCATGGGCAGTGGAGGGAATAGGGATGCTGCTCTGGAATAGCTACCCTGATGTTAGGATTGGCCTGTGAAAAACGTCAAAACACATACTGTTTTGAACAGGATGAGGTATCTGCTTGCAAAGCAAACAACTTTTGTTGGTTACCTTGAGCTCCCCACAGGTTCACAAATTTTGGGCTATGCAGAGGTGATGCACCCAGCTTGCTTCTTGTTATGGTACAGAAGGGAGATCACCTCTTGCGGTTATTTAATGACGACTGGCTCAATCTCGTCCATATTACTTCCTAATGTGGTTATTCACATGCTCAGCCCAAGCATATGAACAGCCCTTTTGAAATCTAATGGGGCTGCTTGGGTGTCTTAAGGGTGATGTTCTTCCCTTTATTTTAGTGGCCCTCACATGGTCAGAAGATAAAATTATATTATGTTTTTCTCCCATGAGACTGCATGGGTAGATAAGCCAGGGATGGATGGGTATAGGTGCACCAGGAAGAAGAAAGCCTCCTCCTTCGGCACAGGCGGTGGCCGAGGAGACCCTGCGAACGCCCCTGCCATGGCACGGTGGGGAGAGGATGCTCGAGTCGAACTAGCAAATTACTTTCAGCAGCATTTGATTTAAGAACCAGTCTCAGTTACTGCTCCAAGACTGGCTGAGTGCGATGAAGAACTAAGAGTCGGTGGCTTATTTCGAATTCCTTTTTTTCTCTGGAGACAGGATGGGGGGAGGGGAAAGTAATTTTTAAGCTGTCAGGGCCGTATCAATTATCAAAGAGTAAGAGGGCGGGAGGGAGCGCTGCATGGAAGCCCCAAGGGGTTTGCTGCTGCCAGGGTAGTGTTACAGGGGTCCCAACCCCGTCCCCCCGGGGAGTCACATCCTGGCCTGCCAGAGCAAACAGGCACGGGTGTTGCTGTTCCTTCGTAGGGCAGGCAGGGATGCGTGGCGGCCGAGCGGCTGTGGGGCAGGCAGCCGAGTCACGGCTGCAGCGAGGGGATGCTGGAGGAGCGAGGACCGTCACCGGAGCATCCCTGTCCACCCTGCGAGGCTTCAGGTGGGACCTGGCGGGTGGCTGAGGATAGCGGAGGGGACATTACCTCCAGCAATTAAGACTTTCATCATTCCCGTCATCTTTCAGTTCTGAAGCAGCATTTATGTTCATATCCATTTTTTCCCTGGCTGCTGTACGATTTGTGCCGAGGGGACCTTTTTGGAGAATGCCTCCTACAGGAATGTGTGTTCTTATCCCTTGAAGCTGAAAGCCATAAAAAAAAGAATGACTTTAATGAACAGACCTTGCCGAATCACCACCTTGAAGCTCTAGCCGCTCATGTGAATCAAAACCTGCTGAAAGTAGGTCATATAGTAAAAATGAATTAGGTTTACTTCACATTTTATTGACTCTGCTAGTTTTTCATTCATAAAGGCTTATAGTTAGGAGTGTATCTTGTCTTTTTAACACTAGGCTGAGGTAAAAGGGGAAAATACTTTTTTCCCTCCCTTTTAGCTTGTGTGTTTGGGGTGGTCAAGTACATGATGCATGCACTTTCTCTTTTCCCTGTTTATTTATTCTTTTATTCTCCTGCACTGAAGAACTGCTTAAGTGATGATCAAACTCCCATGGTGCGTTCACAAGTGGGAATTCAGCCTGGTACCAAAAGTTTGTGTCACAGCTAAATTCGTCTTAAAACTTCCACGAAGGGTTGAAGTGGTGGCGTGGTGCCTGTTTGCAGGCGGATGGATTACGCTGCATCTCTTCCTCAGTGCTCTACTGAACCAGGGAAGGACACTGGGACGAAGGATGTTTGGGGTCTCCAACCCTATTTATCTTGTAATGCTGATGAGGTCCTGGGTGACTGCACCGAGGTGGGCCGCAGGGGACACTCACAAGTCCGGAGGGTGCCAGTTTTTTTCAAAAGGAAGATTTTCTTGTTGCCTCTCGTTTATATGATTCGCTTTAATTATCAGGGAAGAAGCACAAATGAAAATCATGATGGATGCTTGTTTTATAGAGCTGCAAGTTGGGCTCTGCTGCATGCAAAGGAGGAAGAAGGACCCAGCTGTGCAGCCACATTTGTGAAGGTTTTATCACCAACGCAGCAGCTTGTTGCAATCCTGGGAGTTAACCTGGAGCTTTTCATTCATATTTGGGTTGCATTTATTATTCTATCCCTAACTTAGCCCCTTTGTTTGTTTTGGCAGTGTGGGTCTGCAGCAGCAGCCTGCCACTTCCCAGAAATCTCTGTGGACGGGGTGGGGGACAGTTGGTGATTTCGGCCACTGAATAGCCAAATATTTGGGAATGCGAGGAGCAATACTGTATTAATTTTGCTAAAACGTGGGACTTCTAAGACCAATCTGGCTGGGTTTTGGATTGAATACTGTCACTGTCCCCATACTGTTGATAGGACAAAGCTGGCTGGTGCAGGCTTGGTGTGGGAGGTGTGTGCCTGGTGGGTTTCAGATAACCGCTGCGCCCTCAGTTTCACAACTGCGTGATCAGATGAATTATCTTTTATTTGTAACGTTAAATGTAAGTCAGTGTGGCTGGCTTACAGCAGAGCAGACCAAGGCCAGTGGGTAATGTGTGGATAGGATAACCACGTACAAGCGTGACTCTGGGACCTACAAGTGAGTCACTGTAGCTCAGACCCCATTTAAATGAATTCAGAAGGACTTTCTACAAGGCCAGTTGGCATGATACATACATAAAGTAGCAAACAAAATGGCAAATAAATCCTGGAAACATCTAGATCTTGTGTTTCTAAACGATCCAGCACCAATCCCTGGATTTCCAAATCTGGGGAGTTTGAACCACGTTCCCACAGCAGTGCATGGAGAAGGGAGGGACAGGAGTCGGGCTGGAAAAGAGGGAATGCAGTGGAGAGGATTTTCAGCATCCAAGCACCGGAGCCACGATTATTGAGCTTTGTTAGCATACGACAGGTCAGGTACTTGGACTTGGGATGAACTGGTCAGATTCCTCCCCAAACAGCCCAACTGGTCCAGTCCCTGTCTTTATGGCCATGGGGCTGTTGCTCCTCAGACGTGACGGGGTGGGAACACTCATGGATCAAGGCAGCAGGTCTGGTGAGACCCTTCAGTGGAAGGTACTCAAATTGGGGTGTCTTTGGGATGTGCTGAGATGGGGAGTGAAAAACCACAGCACAGTAACTTAATTCTTCAAGAGACTTGGGCAGCATTCAGGGTGACATGCAGTATATCTTGGAGAACATGAGGGGTGGGTTTGAACAGCCAAGGCTGGTGCCAAAGGAGGGGCAGCAAGGACAACAACGCTGTGCTTGATACCTGTTGCTGGAAGGGCTTGGGGCTGGTTATGCTGATCATTTCTATCCCTTTTAGAGGGTTGGAATTCATTTCCATCTTTTAGGGATTATGACGGAGGGCTTCAGTGATGTGGTGGATGCTGTAGCCCTGAGATACTGCAGTGGAGATGATGTGAGGTCGATCTCAGCCTCCAGTGCTAGTGTAGTGGCAGGGTGCCTCCCGGGCTTTTTAACTGAGAATTAAATGCACTAATTAGGATTCGGGAGTGTAAACAAGGGGGTGCAGCTCCATGAGTTCGTTTGACCACGCGGTTACAGCTTGCAGCAGCTTCTTTCAACAGCACTTACTGCATGCAGGGAGGATGTTTTTCTGGTGGGAAGGAAATAGAAGAGAACCGTAGGCCAGATGCTCGCCTGTTGTAAGCAAGGGCAGTTGTGCCGGGCAGCGGCTGTCTGCCATCCTGCAGCTGGGGAACTCACTGCTTAAAAGGTGAAGTTGTGAGAGTTCATCTACACACGTGTGTGTCCCTTCCCTGGGGCAGGCAGCAGGACAGCATCGCGTGGGTTAGCACAGAGAGGGGATGGTCCTCCGTCCCGGCCTCTCCCCCAGTGGGGCTGTCTCCTTGTGAAATAGTTTTCTGATTTTTGTGAAATCCTGGATTTCAGGGCGGTGAGACCTACTTTGTCATCTGGCAGGTGACGGACTCCATGCGTTATTTCTGCGGCGTGGGCACAGCTGTGGGTTGGGCACCTGACTGGGATCAAACTTTTTGATTTTGGTATAAAGCCTTCAAGCATCAACGGTTCCAGTGTTCCTCCATTAATCCCTGCTGATGTTTAATTACTCTCACTTAAAAATTATGTACTTTATTTCATAGAATCATAGAATCATTTAGATTGGAAAGGACCTACAAGATCAAGATTTCCCATTAGACTTTGTCCATCTTCAGTTTGTAGTCATTGGATCTTGTGGTCTTTGTCTGCCGTTATCTGCCTCTGACTGGTATTGTGATTTCTCCTGAAGTTTCTGCTGGAGTTAAACAATTTGGTCTCAGCTTTAGCAAGAAGCTGGGAGGAAGAGGACGGAGAGAAGGCAAAAATGTTGCAGCAGTGAGATCCCATGGCTTTGTGCGTGTAGTGTTCTTTATTTAAAAGGTGTTTTTTAAGGGAGACATGTAATAACACACAGCACGGAGGTTTTATCTTGTGTTAAGGATTTCTGTTGTAGCTAATGGCAAAACTGATAGAGGGCAGCTTCTCTAATGATTGATGATTTTTTTTTCCCTGCCTTCCTATCTCTTCTGCCTGCTGTAGATGGTACATACTTTAAGGGGGTGAAAAATCCCTACTGATGTATTAGGATTTGTTTTGCCACCTTCTCTCTGCAATTTGATCTAACTGCTTTGATCTCAGCTGAAGACCTTTGTCCAATGACAGAATATAAATCTTCTCTACCTGTGGTTTCATAACTAAAAGAAATTCAGCCAGAAATTGTCTGGGTAGGAAGAGAGAGTCCCCACTGGTACCCCTGTACCAGGCTTCCTGGGGAGGGCAGAGCAGAGAGTACAAGTAGCCTCTGTCTTTTTAATTACTGCCGGACAATCCACGCATTACCTAAAATCACAGCTTGAAAAAATTAAACTATTTAATCTTGCATAATACAATGTGACATACAGATGAAGGCCTGTAAGTAAACCACTATTCTGCTCCCGAAAAGACCTTCATTGACAATTATGTGAATAATAAATCTTTCATTTTCTCTTAAGAAACAGTGATTACAGAATCTTCAGCTGCAATGGGTATCTCCTGCTGACAATAAATGTCTGTCCTTCAGCACATCATCAGTATCTTGGTGATGGATGCCGACGTGGACTACGCCGTAGAGATAATATAAAATACTGTCTGTAGTACGTACTGGCAGCCCCCTTTTTTTTTAGCCTTGTGAGTACAGATTGGGATGGTGCTCTGTGTATCCAGGAACACATCTTGTTTGTCACACTTTCTTTTTTTAACCGTTCCAAGATATTTTTGCTGTCTGGCTCTTGGTTACTAGCAAGGAGCTCCAAGGAGATAAGCTCCACTCTTTGGTAGGTAGGAAGCTGCCTCAGCAGTCGCAGCAGAGAGGGATGACCTCGTTCACTGCTTCACCAGCAAAATGGAAGCGGAAAACCAAGTGGATCAATGGGAGCCATAATCCAGTTTTGCAGTGTGGAACTGGGTCACGGGGAAGCGCGGGCTTCGCTGCTGCCTGCCTCAGGGAGCCTGCCTGTGGGTTCAGCTCTAGCGCTCGGAGCCAGCTCAAGGTCACGTTCGACTGCTGTTTCCCTTCAACCCTGATGGGCACCGACTGTCCTACAACAGGGATTGGTGCGTGTAGCAGAGGAGGAGATCAAAAAGGAATTGTCTTCAATATACATCTTCATTAGGGCTAGCGTCAATGTTGCTGGAAGGCAAGCGTGAAGTCTCTCTGGCATGGGACCTACAGCGCAGCTGAGGCTTCAGCTCTGCTGCCCAAGCCGTCCCAGGGGATGACGGCTCTGCCGCATGTTGGCATGTCTTTGGTTGTTGGTTACAAGAGATCTTGATTCTAGATATCATGGACCTAGCAGGACAACTGGGTGTACCTGGAAGCAGGCAAGTGTCAGGGAATCAGCCCAGTATGACCGTCTCTCTGTGGTGGCAGCCCAGAGCTGAATTTCTGCACACGCCATAGAAGGGCTTCTGCTACTGGGTGTCTGCAATTTTACCACACAAGATTGGATGTATTTTTTTTTTTTAATCACTCTTATTCATGCAGGTGGTGTCTAGGCGGCAGACTGTGCTGGGTATTGGGGAGGATCCCCTCCCTTTCACCTTGAGAGATAGCAGTTCACCCGTGACACTGCCTGACACTTCCAAAAGTTGTCTTCAGGGTTAGTTCCTGATAGAGACCTTTGTGATGAGCTGGTCTTGAGCAGAAATGGAAAAATAATTGTGACAGGGTCCAGACGAAAAAGGAAAAGTTGCCAAAACCTTGCAACGTGCAGGTTTTAAAAATATACTCCTCGGCACTAGCTTGTTGACCACGAGGCTTCAGCCCTGCTTCCAAACCATCCAACATACACCAGGGGCTCTCTGGCTTTAAAACTGGATTCCTTTTTTTGGAAGGTAATAAAGAAAATAATATTTCTGGGCATACAATGCATCTAATCTTTAACTCCTGAATGTGCATACCTTTGAGACGAACATAAAACTAGAAAGGATTTATAGAGAACGTCATCTCTCAAATACTCTTGCTAGGAAGCAGCAGTGAGTCCCTCTTGGATGCTTAGCTGGGTACCCTGAAGAACAGGGGCCTCTGTGGTGGGGTTGTTTTGGCTGGGTGGATGAGATCCAGCCTTAGTGACTGTTTGGCTAAGCTGGACTCTGGATTTGACACTGAGAAAGATAAAAGGGCTGGGCTAGATGGACTATGAATCTATTTTTAATTCTCAGACTGGTTCCTGAGAAAATATTTCTTGAAAAGAATTGCAACCTTATTAAATGGCTGCAGATCTGAATTTACTGATAATTCTGAGATTTTTTTATTTTATGTTTTTTTTCCCCTGGTTTAATGTTTTATAATCCCACAGGAGTTGGTGGCAGCAGAGAGGCTTGGCTTCTGTTTTGGAGCATGCTCAGGTAGATCTGATTTTCTTCTCTCATTAGAGAGCCTCTTTGAATCGCCTAGAATTCAGAGCAAATCGGGGTCAGGGTATCAGGTTGTTGCCTGCTTTGGCTGTCATGTCACAGCACAGACTTTTTCCATGCAGGGTTCACGTGCTTGAGACTTGAAACCATCTTGATAAACACTGGGAGATGTGTGTGCCTCCATCAGTGCGGCTGGGGGCTTTGGCCAAGTCTTACCTGTGGTTCCGTAATGTTTAAAAGGGCTGCAATCAGGCAAGAAGATGCTGTGATTTGACCCTGGGGTTTTCTCTCTTCTCTTGCCTCTCTTCCAGGCTGCTCTTATACAACCGTGCAGTGGGCACACGAGGAACATGATAGTGGTTTGAAGAGAGCATCAAAATAGGCAAATAGCCAACTTTTGTCTTAAGTAGTAGCTGCATTTCTTGCTTCCCTTTCCTCTTGTAATGTATGGTTTCTCTGTTTTTAATTCTTTTTTTCCTTTCCTTTCTTTCTTTATTTATATCTTTCTCTAACTGAAATTGCCCTAGTTACAGCTGTCAGATTCTAGCTTTGCAGTGGTCTGATTTGGCAACCCTATTCCCTCCTAAAACTTGCCTACAAATGGTGATGTTTAACTTGCAGCATCCTCTGGTTGCTCCAGACTGTCACAACAAGATTAGAGTAATTCACGTGGAAGTAGAAAACCCAACTGTCTTCTAGGAGGAAAGCCATACAGAATATGAAGGTGGAGCAGATGTTGCTGGAGAGCCAGAGCTCCTCTAGTTGTGTGCCTGTGATTAAGGCATGTCAAGTATACACTGCATCGTCCAGTGTTAATGGGGGTTTCATGGTGTTCTGTGTCCGTCTTCTGCTTGTTTTCTGGAGGTGGAGTCAACTGGGCACCATTTCATTACTGCTGGTTTAAATCCCAGGTTGAGCTGTATTGTTCCTTGGAAATGAGCGGAAATAACTTGCTGAGATGACTGCCTAAATAATTTACTCTTGGAGGAGCATTCTTTGTGTGCTCTCTGAAGCAGTAATGAGGAAGGAAGTAGATGCTTCTCCTACACAGCAGCACGTTGAAAAACACCTCCACTTCTTTTTCAGTGATATGAACAAATTTTACTGGCCATCTTAATGTTCTGCTACCTCATGTCCAGTGACTGATGTGGTCCGTTTCATATTATCCAGTGTTTTTCTTGCTGTCTGGAGTGAAAACTGGCCTTGCCTTTGTGGCTGGTGACAGAGGAGCTCCTGGCATTTCCTGAGATGACTCATCTCTTGCCATGTTGCTGCATTTGGGATGAGTTTGGGCTCTGTGGTTGTTTGGTATTAACCGGGCATCTTTCTGAAGGGGCCTTAATAGTGACTCCTCGTGACTTTTTTTGCTGTTTAAGTCATTGAACTGCGGTGCTGAGAAACTTTTGTTTGTGGAAAAGGGAGCTTTTGCGTTTTCCTTGCTGCAGGATTAGTCAGATAATGCCCAGTGGGCTACAGCTTGAAAAGGGGCAGATGTATGTGGTTAAAGCACAGGACTAAGAATGAAGAGCTGAGTGTTTCTGCGGTGCCACGTGTTTTTGGTATGATCTGGGCTGTTGACCTTTCTGCGCCTCCCTTGGCTCATCAGTACCGTCAGCCCAACGGGGACATTGCTCACTTTATTACATTTCTTAGGTGATTGATGCCAAAACCGCATTTTCTAGTCTGTCCTCCTGTCTCCCCAGGGAGTTGCTGAACGGGCTTGTCAGCCTTGCGATGCTCTGGGTGGGTCCTCAGTGTGGTAAGGAGGGTCTTGTTAAGAAAAGGGGTCACGGGGGACCTGGGTCCCAGCTGCGGGATGGCTCCACGGGCATCGGTCCATGCAAATGTGTTTCGGTGCAGAGCATTGTGCCTGCAGCTGAGGAGGAGCTTCACAGCCTTGACAGGGCTCTGCATTTCAGTAGCATTTGGGGGAGATCACATCCCTCATGGAGAAAACTCAGTCGTGGACCCGTTTTTGGGTGTACAGATGGAAGGGTCAGGTTTAGCGAGCGAGTGTGCTTGTTCCTGGGAGGGAGCAGGGCTTGCTCGTGCTCCCGTGTATTTATGGCATGTGCCGCATCATGGGAGCAAGTTTTTAAAACCTGGGAAGCATGGCAGTTTGTTGTTTGGGAATGTGCTTGGTTACGGGAGCAGCCTTGTGCTCTTCTGTGAACCATCCCGTAAAGGAAAGGGTAGGTGCCTGTGATAAAACACCTTGATCTGTGTACAGGTGTTGCACTAATTACAATATGTGGTACTCTATTAGGGACCACATTACTCAGCCGTGCCATGGCCCCGCAGGGAGAGCGCAGGAGAGGATGAGCAAGAATAGATGACTGTGGTAGGAGCACAGTGAATTTAGCTGGAGGTGATCTGGGAAGCACACTTTAAAAATGCTGGTATGGATAGAAAACCTTTGCGCTGGTTTTAAATGAAGTGGAGCAAGTGGAGTCAGAGCTGTCCCCGTGCCCTCCACAGTTTGTGGCATACATGTGTCACCAGGCCGGATCCTGCTCCGTTCATACCTGTCTGCATCATGGGCTTCTTACTGTAAGAAAAACAGTCTTTTTTCAGCACGGCTTTGAAAGATGCTATTTTTCTGATTGAATACCCAGGACTTAGCTGTGATCTTCACAGAATGACTTTTGTACGGGCGGTTTGATGTGAACCTTGGCTGCACCACTATAAAAAGGCTGTGATTTTAATAAAAATAATACAAAAATTCTATTTATTGTTAATACATGAAAACCCATGCTGAACGTGAAAACTCACCTTACAAACTGCTCTTTAAATTATACCCACGTGGTGTTCAAAACATTCTGCTCGACCCTTTTAATTAAAGAATAAACTCTACGAGGCACCTGCTGTGCATCCTTCCCCTCATCCCTGCTTTGCTTCCTTGGCTGTTTGCTTAAAACACATTCCCTCTGTTAGGAGAAATGACTGAATTCTGCTGCTTCTTCATCTCCCAAATGTCCAGGGGAGAGACCATATGCAGTAGTATGGGTTTGCTGTAGAAGCAGCAGGAATTCTGGTCCTTTTCCCCAGCGAGCAGCAAAACTCAATGGGTACCATGCCCTGACCCTGCCCCACAGGTGGGCTCAGCCACAGCCAGGTGAGGTATCACCCAAAAACCTTTGGCTATTCCATTCACTGCTGTCCTACTTTTGCTGGCAAGCTGGTTGCTTTTGGGCCAGGAAGAACCGATGGTGACCTCAGGGAAGACCATCACAGTGTTGTAGTGCCACTGTTGTGCCAAAAGCATCCTCCTCTTTGGGAAGCATCACTCTTTGTGATTTTTGGTTTTTTTTTTTCCTTCTCATCTGTATCTGTAGGGTTGTTTGTAGCATTGTATGTCACGGTGCTTCTCCAAGTGCTGTCAGTATTGCTGCAGTGGAGTCCTTGCTGTCAGCGCTTGGAAAGCAATCGAAGACTTTGATGTGTTAGGTCAGCTGAGCTCAGCGTAGCGTAAGGGTTCATTTGTACCACCTAAATAAACAGCATTTTACCCAGTCAGCTTTGCTTTTCCTGCCTGCTTTGAAAGCAGCTAGGGCTGGTGTCTCTGAGAACAAATAGGCAGCAGTGATGTGAAGAGATGAATGAGTGACTTCTCTGATAGACAAGTGACCTTCACAGAAGGACCTGGTGGTGGACCCTGTGCTTTGCTGGTGCCCATCCCCTGTGCAAGTGGCAACGCTTCGTCTGTGGTGTTTTCTTGTCCTTCTTAATCCCTTAATACCTGTTTTCTTCTTAATACCTTGGGAATGAATGGCATCAGTGCTAGGACCGAGGTTCACACAAGAACCTCCTGTAAGATTGAGACCATTTTGTCTTGTGAGAGTTGTGCATATACACTAATGGCTGTAGGAGTTAGGGAGCAAACGACTGTAATGAAAAAGCACTCTAATGAACCACCGCGTTCTCGCACACTGTTACAGGAGAATCCCAGAGTGTGTTCAGTTGTGTATTTGCAAGAAAGAGATGGGCAGAAGGGACCGTAAGTGGGATGGGTGCTCTTACATCACACCGAAGGAGAAAGCAATCTCATCATTGCTGTTCAAAGAAACGGGATGCACCTATATTACCGCAGCAAAATGAAAAGTTGTGGGTAGAAGATGAGATTTGCCAGCCTGGAGAATGCCTCTTGGAATTCAGATACAGTTGTGCTGATAATAGAGCATTAAAATTTGATAGTTCTTGGTTTTATTGAAAGTCTGAACTTACAGCTAGTTACCAGAGCACGCTGTTGACCTGGTGGAGGTGGTGGAGGGTCACTGTGGTGGCTGGTAGAATGTCACCAGCATCTCTGTGTTGCAGCCCTGCTCCCTCCTGTGGGTCAGCTCCGGCACCCAGGTGGACATGATCCATGGTGGCCCTGCCTTGGGTGGGGATTAGACCAGATGGAAGTCCCTTCCAACCTATACCCTTACATGTTTAAAAAAGAAAAAAGTGAGGGCGCTGGTTTTGTCCGTGAAGTCAGCAGGTGTGAGTAACTCTGGCTGAGCAGAGAAAGCCTTGTTTCAACTCTTACTGCTTTCTGACCATCCCTGTATCTGAGGTGGGTTACCAGACGATGTCCCCACCAGCAGGCCCAGGGAGCGGGTGAATCGGACGGCCAGGCGAACGTCCCATTTCTGCATCATCAGTACCGCGGGATGTGGCGCACGTTCCCCTCGTCACCCCTTCACCCGTGGACAGTGGCCAACCGCTGGGAAGCGAAAGGAAGCTCTCCACGTCATGCCAAGCACCGTGACGTTTTGCTGGCAGCGCCAGCCGGCCACCAGCCCCGGTTCAAGCTGCTGGTGTTTCCCAGGCAGGGCTGGAGGTGGGAGCAGCAGAGCTGACCGGGCACGCCGCATGCCTGCGCTCAGCCCAGATCATCCCAACTGCTCACTTCGGAGGGTTTATTATTTTTAGATGAAGCAGGAGATGAGAATGTGCTGAGCTGGCTCCTAAGACCTGCCAAAAAAAGAACATATTTCAGGAGTTACTTTAGCTGCCAGCCCTGTCTTGACACAAGGGCGATCTACCTGGAATTGAGAAGTGATATTGTGGAGGGTCAATAAGGCTTTTGTAACACATCCGTAAGGTATGAAATGTATTACATGCCTATTAGAGGAAATCTGTCAGGGCAAACATCAGGCTTAAAAAACAAAGCAGGTGTTTTACACCCAGAAAAATCTTAAGTACTAGGTTTTTAGTACTAGCACTAAGCATGTCTAAGGTACTTCTCATTGTTTAGGGACAAATGATGGCAGCCATATTTACATTGGTGTTATTAGTACTCAGTGCATGGCTGGAAGGCGCACAGCCCTCTGGACGAGAAGAGCAGTGGAAAAAGCCAGAGTCCTGGCGCAAGGACAGGCAGAGCTGCTGGCTCTTACGTTTGTGGGGTGGGGTGGGGGGTTTTCATCCGTGCTTCCCTCAGTTTCAGGAGTTAAACTCATGAGTTGTTTCATGAATTGTTTGGTGATGCTCTTCAGCTTTCTGAGCTCTGCCGACGCTTCGAAGTGGTCCTAGGTACCGTCGAGCGGTGGGACGCTGGGGGGGGACACGAGATGTATTTGCTGCCCTCCCCACCGTGTGCCGCAGCCCAGCAGCAACTGCAGAGCAGTTTGTTTGACATGAGGAATGCGAGGCTTCCCCAGCAAGCAGGGCTGGGCATGACGTGCACCTTCAAGTATGTTCTTTTATTCTTGGCCCTTGCGACCAGAAGATAAACTTGTGACTTACAGGGTAAAGACAAACACCAGAAGCACACCCTTGAGTTATCTTGTGTGACATTATTGCTGTGATGAGGTACCTTGCGAGGGCATTATCACGTTGTTTTGCTCCGTTATAAGGACAGTAATAGAAGGCTGAGGAGGGATACGGCATTTTTGTATTGCACAGGGAGCTTGATAGGGATAACTCATTTTTTTTCCCAGACTGCTAAGTTGCATTAGAAGTTGTCAAGACCTGTAAAATTAGGAATAAGTTTAAAATGCCTGGAGTAGAGGTAGCTTTTCTATGTAAAACTTTTTGTGGACTTAATAAGCAAAGCATTTAGAAACAGTGTTTGTCGTGGCTGTGATGAACCAGGGACAGAAGAAAAGCCGGGTTTGTCGCGAGAGGTTATGTCTTCTATTAGAACAGCTGGCAGAGCTGGAGAAGCTGCCTGAGCTTTAGGGCATACTGAGTCCTTTCCTCAGTCTGGAAAAAGGCGATGAAAATATTTTAAGCAGGCTGCTGGCAGCGTTAGACAGGATCTAAATGGGTGTCCCAGGGCGGTGATTCAGTTAGGGTGGGAAAGTCTGGTACATCTCCACGCGGGATGGATGGGTTTTGTCTACTTCCATAAGAAGATCGGAGATCCTTGGGTCAATGGCTGATGTGAAACCCGCCGAGATCAACTGGGAGGCGTTAGCAATCGCTTGGGTTTGGGGACGGAGCGCAGGCAGCCTTATTTATGTCCCCATCTGGCTGCTCCCACAGAAGACAACTTGCAGGTGTCCCTGGGAGGGAGAGAGCTGGCTCAGCGGGCTTAGCTTTCTCCTTGGCTATCAGTGCTTCGCTTCCATGAGTGAACGTTTTCTGCCAGAAAAATGTTCCCAGCTAATTTTTTTTTACTTTTTTTTTTCCCACTGGCTTTATGGAAACACTGTGCCTTTCTTCTCCTGGCGTCCCAGCTGGTGCCTGCCCTTCCTGTGCATACCAAGTCCTCCCTTCGTCACTGATAGGGGCTGCTCAGGCGCTCTTGGTCAGAACTGGTTTGCATTAGGAAAAAAAGAAAAAAAAAGAATACACTTTTATGCAAATTAAAAATTTGTTTTCCATGGAGAGGCTTGACTTTGTTTTCACGTATTTTCGTGGACGGGAGGGTGAGGAGTGAGTGTGTGCAGCTGAAACCCGGAGCCTATAGGTGCCACCCTGGTGGGACGTGTCCCTCAGCCGGCTGGGGAGGACGGGCAACTGGCCCCTGGCTCGCTGCAGCACCCTGCCCATGCTTCCAGAGTGAAATATTCAGAATATTTTTAGTGAAATGTTCCAGGATTTACATTTTCTTGGGAAATGGATCTGCAGGAAAGTTTTGGGGTTTTTTTTGGGGGGGTGAGGGTTTTTCGTTGTTGGTTTTTTTTTTTAATTTAGGGGGGGTTTTAAGCCATCTT
>JAVJGG010000085.1:37377299-37491754 GCA_035590195.1 Aviceda cuculoides
AGGCTGTGACCCCATGGGAAGCCCACGCTGGAGCAGGCTCCTGGCAGGACCTGTGGATCTGTGGAGAGAGGAGCCCAGGCTGGAGCAGTTTTTCTGGCAGGACTGGTGACCTCGCAGGGGACCCACGCTGGAGCAGGCTGAGCCTGAAGGACCGCAGCCCAGGGAGGGACCCACACTGGAGCAGTTCATGAAGAACTGCAGCTTGTGGGAAGGACCCACGTTGGAGAAGTTCATGGAGGACTGTCTCCTGTGGGAGGGACCCCACACTGGAGCAGGGGACAAGTGAGGAGAACTCCCCCTGAAGAGGAAGGAGCAGCAGAGACAATGTGTGATGAAGTGACCGTAACCCCCATTCCCTGTGCCCCTGTGCTGCTGGGGGGGAGGAGGGAGAGAATTTGGGAGTGAAGCTGTACCCAGGAAGAAGAGGGGGGAAAGTGTTTTAAGATTTGGTTTTATTTCTCATTACCCTACTCTGGTAATAAATTAAGTTAATTTTCCCCAAGTCAAGTCTGTTTTGCCTGTGATAGTAAGATTTGGTGAGTGATCTCTCCCTGTCCTTATCTTGACCCATGACCCTTTTGTTCTATTTTCTCTCCCCTGTCCACCTGAGGAGGGGGAGTGATATTGTGGCTTTGGTGGGCACCCGGCATCCAGCCAGGGTCAACCCACCACAAAGGCTAACGGTTCAGGTTCTGGTTGTTTTTAAGGGCATGCCAGTTTGGTTACAGCTGACACAGTGGTTTAGCGCCTGAAGACCAGGGAGAGCACGTGGAAAATAATCTGCTGCCTTCTGCCAGGTAACACACAGTGCACTGCAGTAAACCCCTCTGCCTGCGAAGGACTGGATCCCTGCTGCCAGCCCCGGGGGAGCAGGGATGTGGGGTGGCTCAGCGCTGCCCTTTGCTGCCCGGGGTGCTGCCATCTCTTGCCCTCCCTCCTTCCCTTGGTGGTTCAGGAGGCTTCAACACTCCCATTTCGGTGTGGGTCACCCCCTGCCTTCCCCTGGGATAGATCAATAGTAAATGAACGCCTTGGTTATGGGTTGGGTTGTGAAGAGGTGGCTTGGGGGAGAGAGGCTTTCCTTGGTCTCCTTATGGCAATGCTGCCTTTGGCCTGGTAGAGGACCTCCTGTCATCTTCTGATCTCTGCATCTCTGTCTGGGCTTGTCACTGCACGCCGTGCCGGGGAGCGTGGGACGAGTGGTGGATGGAGCCCTCGCATCTTCCTCAGCGCTGGCGTCAGCACCAGCCACCTCCGTTCAAGTGGTGATGGTCAGGTGGAGGGTGAGGCCGTTGAGGAAAGCAAATGAGATTCATACAAGGCAGCGTCTGGGCTGCTGTAAAGGGTGGAGAAACTGGAGAGGAGAGCCAGGTCCTCGGCAGTGGTTTGCTGGTGGGTTGCAAGGTGGTTCCCATCTCTTCTCATCTTTTGCGATTGGCTTGAGTTGATCTTGGGATGCCCTTGGGTTTGCATAAGGACCCTGGAAACAAAGGTGCCCTGGGTTACCCCTCCCCAATCCCCTCTCTGCCTCCAGCTCGGTGTATCTGGTCCCTTCTGGGGGCAGGGACCCTTCCTCAGTGGTTTCTTTGGAGATGCTGAAGACCAGCCCGTCCTTGTCTCTGAATGGGAGGGAGCCAAGTCTCTTGCATTCACCGCGGCACCGGCAGCCTCGCTGGGATCGCCGGCTGTTTGCATTGAGGGTTTTAATCTGACCCTTGCCAGGTCCTGTGGGAAAATCCTTTCACACTGTGACAAGGCTTCTCCCATTAAAATCATTAGCAAAAACATAGTTCCCCTGTTTGCAGAGCCACCTCCTCCAGCCCTAGAGAGGGCTTCGGTCCTTTGCTCTCATGGGCTGCTCGTTTCCCCTGTGATGCCACCCATAAATTAGGTGATAACAACTTCATGTTGTCTTTTGCCCTTCGTGTTTAAGCAAACCTCCCCCTAATCTTCGATAAATGCTGGCAGCTCGCTGTGTGCCCTTAGGAGACAGTGCTCTGCTGGTGGAGCTGTCTGAGGCCAGAGCTGCAGCCTGCAGAAGCCTGAGTCATCTTGTAAAGAAGATCAGCTTTTAATTACAATTTCCAGTGCACTTTTTAAACAGTCTTGTGGAAATGCTGTGTAGGAGCATTTGAATTACCAATGTAAAGAAATGGTGGGATTTTTTATTTATTTATTTTTTTTATTTTTTGTAAGTCTGCTGGGAAAATGAAAGCTCTCTCCTATAGAAAAAAAAAAAAACCCTAAGAATTTTTAGAGCGCTATTGTTTGAAGGTGCAAATCAGGGCCCTAATGCAGAGTATGGCTGCGTGAAGAACAACTTTTGTTCTCAAACTTGCTTCTATGTCTAGGCAAGGCTTTGGATGCTTTTTGCAATATAGCATCAAGCATTGCATCATCTTTATGGGGTAGCTGCAGTATTACTTTACCCCTTTTATTTGGGGACAAAGTTGAGCAGCAAAGAGCGTGGTCTCTCGCCCAAGGTCGAGTGCAGTTGGTGGGAGTCCAGGAATAGCGCCCAGCTGCTCGGCTCGGCCTTGGCCCCGCTTCCCGGGAAATCAGCCCATGTCGCGCATCGCTGGCTGCGCTTTCCCTCCTTCCTTGGAGTTTAGGACTCCGTGGTGTACTTAAAAATCAACATTAACTTAGTCAAAGCTCTAATATAAAGGGAATTTATACATCCTGTTAAGCATATCAAAACTTACCCCCAGCTGTGGGAGTTCAAAGGAGCAGGCAAATTGGCAGGTTGTTTTTTTTTCCTCTGGAAAAATACAGGGAGGTGCTCTGCTCCTGTGCATTGGTGGACTTTTACGTATCACCTTTGCCTGCTCTGTTATGGATGCCCAGACCCTGAATACCAAGCAGCAAAACCAAACTGCGGTTTTGTCCTGCAGCCAGCTCTCGCTGCTGGGAAAGATCTTGAATTTTTAATAGGAATCTGCCTGTAAGACGTTGGCAGCTTTTAGTGCTTAGCAAACATTGATCCTGCTGGGAAAGGGTTAAAAGCCTGCGGTGGCCTCGGAGGGGTGGCATGTTGTCCTGGCCATAGGGGAGTGGGTGGCCTGAGCTACCTTTAGGTAGGAGCAGGAAGCAGCTGGTCCAGAGGGATGCTTATAAAGCAGTATCTTCTCATTTTCTTTCTCTTAGCACAGCTGAAATTGCAGGTTTGCGGTGTGATTCGATGCAGCACCTGGCCTTGGGTCCTTCCTGACGTGCCTACAGCGTGGCATAGTCCGTGTGAGGTTTGGATTAGCTGTGGATGAGGTTTCACGCCGAGCCTTTCAGATTTCCACTAAGATCTTTATCCAGTGGAATAAAAGGCGATCACCCCCTGCCCATATGTGTTCTCCCTGCAAAGCTGCAGGCAGCCTCCGAGCTGCCCACGTTCCGGCAGGCACCCTGCCTGCAGGCAGCTTTTCGGGCTGCTTTGAGAGCTTTTTTGTCTGCTTTGTTTTACTTTGCAAATAACAGCAAGTAAAATCCATAGCCTTCAGACCGTTCCTTTAAACTGTACAGCATCGATTTGTGTCTATACATGTTATTTCTCTCTAAATAGGACCCTTAGTGTCTAGATAGCCCTCCTGCCTTGATAAGCATGTCGGGCAGTGGCTGGAGTCTCTTAATTCCCAAATAGCAATGTGCTGCATCGGTCCTGGGCTCGTCCCTCGTGTCCATGAGGTAGCAGGGACACTCAGTCCTTTCTGGCCTCCTCCCACTTGTTCCTGAGCTGTATTGTTTCCATGCAATCCCTGGTACCAGCTTAACCTTTCCCTGCTAATCCCAAGTCCTCCTCCTCTCCTCCCTGCTTTCAGATCTCTGGCTAAAGCCCCTGCCTTGGCTGTGCTGCCTGCTGCAAGGCTGGATGAGGATCATGTGCAGGGCTTTTGGGGGGGGTCTTTTGCTTTGTGGGGTCTTTTAGGGCTCCCTCCTTCCCTAGAGGAGCCCTCGCACCCATTTTGCAGAGGAATGAGGACCACTGTGTTGCCGTTGGGTGCGGTGAGGTCCATTTTGCAGGTCTGTCAGGGAAGGCAGGGAAAGGCAGTGATCTGGCTGCTTTATTTCTTAGTAGAAAAGGTTTGCTTAGCCAGTGCAAGGGTACGAAATTCCTGCTTGAGAGGGGAGGCTTGGAAATTGAGAAGCTATAAAAGCAATGCAGTTTAATCCGCTGATCAACTCTGATCCTAACCTGCAAGGTTGGCTTAGAAGGTGAGCCGCAGTGGGACTGTTCAGCAGCAGAGTCGGAAATAGCATCTTTATCCCAGACAAAGCAATGAACGCACGTGTGACATACATAGAGCAAATACAAGGATAAAGGGTCTACATGTCATTTCTCGGGCTCCCCTTTCCAATAAGTGGTCCTAAAAATTTGCTTCCCATTGACTGACTTGCTTAAAGCAGCAGACAACATGAAAGTCTTGATGTAGCCCTGTACAGCTGTATTAGTGTGTGTATCACATAGTATTGCTCTAAGCATGGCTGGGTCTTTTAAATCAGTAGAACACAGACACTGCAAAATGTTTATTGACTACTGACAGTAAGTGACTTGGAGTAGGATAGGATGGACAGTAAGTTGTCAAGGCTGCTCAGGGCAGCCAAAAATCCTGGAGGCAATTTTGGATAAAAGAGAGTGTAATGCCCATCTGCCTTCAAGTATGTGAGGTCTAAAATTGATATTTGAGCTGACTTAGATAGAAACGTGCAACATGAGGTCTGCAGTATCTTGAGTTACAAAGTCATTGGGCTTAAGGGAGCACCTCAGCCCTCTGTAGCACTAGATGTGGGGTTACTTATGTCATTCTTGTACTTATTTTCCTAATGCTAAGACCTAAGTCACCCAAGAGATGAACGTGAAAGCTTCTGGCAGTTGTTGCATTTTATCCTATGCCACATGAAACGTAAGTACCTTTATCAGCTTACTCTTGTTATTTCTACTACTCTGAGACAGGGACTTGGAGTCTCGCTTACGATTGGTGAGGTGTGAAGCCTGAACATACGAATTGGCTCAGATGCCAGTCAGCCTTGCCAAATGGTCAGGAATCAAGGTGGTTAGACCTGAACTTATCCAAGTGTTAGCAGGACTGGAGAGGTTCAAAGAGTGAGGCAGTGGAAGAGTTGTAAGGATGGCTTGCTTAGAAATTGGTTCAAGGTAACTGGACAGATATCCTGGCTCCTGCTGTGCAGGTTTAGCCATTACCAGCAATGGGACTGGACATCAGAAGTTCAGCCCAAATTTCTCCTGGATTCGTGGTGCACAGAAGAACTCGGTAAGTTTGTGTTCAGGCTCCTTTCTGCAAGCTGAGAACTGTGGGTGAAAGAGGCAAGAGCCCTGTTTAAGTGCCTTGATAACCACTGCTGAAGTGCCTGGTTATGAAATCTGCAGAGCTCCAAGGTGGGACCCCAGGAGCTCACCCTGGGTCATCATGTCTGCAGAGAAACATAGGGCCATGGGAGGATGTGGGCATACGCAGCTGTACCATGCTGGGAGCTGAGATAAAAGAAATATTGCTCTGCAGTTATATGGAGAAACAGGGACGGGAAAAACTGTTGGGAGAGCAGGCTGGGCTGCACAGTCAGCTTGGGTAATTCATGTAGACAGGGACATGGCCGTTTTATGCCATTGGCAATTTGATGAAATGCAATGGAAGCCCTTCATGGAAAACCATTGAGAGCCATCAAGGTAAATTTCCTGGATTAAATGGTCGGGAAATCACCGAGAATAGATTTGGGCTTTCCTTCATACTCAGTTTTAATTACACAGAGCAAAAAAAAAAAAAAAAAAAAAAAAGAAAACTTCTTGATCGGCTTTAGATAACTGATACCTCTGTGTTACCTGGCTCTGCTGTGGCTGTCTCCTGCCACCAGTGCCATCCGTCCCTGCTGCCAGAGAGGATACTGAGTGCTCAGGTTCACGGGAGGTAGTTCTCTCCGCTGTTTGTTGGTTGAACAACCACCTTGCACTTTACGTGCCACCTCCAAAATTGGATCTTGCTACTATGAAACTAGAGCTGAAGTCAAGCAGATGGCACTGAAGAGGTGTTTCAAGAAATCACATTTCCATCAGCATGTGTAGTGTTTTTTTCTGCAAGGGCCATTTTTTTAACTCAGCTGCAGTTTGCAAGACAGTTACTGATTTGGGGCATGGATTAAAGAGCAAGTGAAACTTCATGTGTTGAAATGCAGCTGTTTAATGTGTGGCACAGATAAATGGGGGACCAAAAGCCTGAGGAGACTGAGGGGTACCTACATCTGTCCAGTCTTCTGGGATGAATTGCCATGGGAGGTGGCAGCACGCATTTGCAGGTATTAAGCCCTCTGTGCCCTGTGGCAGGGACCACGTTAGGAGCAATCTGTTTTGAAAGTACTGTTTTTTCTACAAGTACAGGAGAAACAGCAGCAGCCCTGCAAAAGCACATTGTGTGGTGGAGACCTTGCTGATACCCCGGAGCTCTGGACACAGCAGCTCGCTCTCATCCCGAAGCATATATTCTGAGGTCTTGAGCGGACCCAGTAATTACAGGGAAGGGCTTAGAGAGCTCCCTGGTGTCCTGGGACATCCGTTCCTGTATCCTGCTCAGGGTCAGCTTCACCTTGGATGGGAACTGGTGCCCTGAAGCTGGTGGGCTCATCCATGAGTTTGGGTTTGAACGCAGAAACCAGTGTGGTTGTGAGCGTGATAAAGCCAAGGTGCCCTGGGACCATGCAGAAATGGTTGGCTGTGGGGCAAACTGGGTTGCATACAGCAAAAGGACACGGAAATCGGGGTCTGCCTGGTGTTTGCGGATGCAAAAGCTCCCTGCCACAGTCTGGACCTGGCCAGGTTTGTGGTGGTCTCCTGCTACGTGTCAAGCAGCAGGGATCTGGAGGAAGGTGTCAGCCAGAGAGATAGCCTGGCCCACTGGTGGAGGCTGTGTCTTTCTTGGGCCACCCTGGAGAGCCAAACATCTCCCTTTAGAGGACTGGGTGGTCCTGGCCCGTGCGGGCAGCGCCGTTCCCTCTGAGGCCTCGTGCTTCCCGCTTGGAAGGAGCAACCTGGTGCTGCTCTCAGAGACGTGGCCCATGTGAAAGGGTGCCTTGTGGGTCTCCTAAACAGAGATTTAATTTTAGTTATGAATACTGCAGTGTTGAATAGTCAGTGATGTGAAACAGAAGCACAGTGGGGGTGTTAAAGGGTGGTAATAACATGGCTGTCATGAACTAATGTTACTGGGAACAGACTGTACTGCCTTCTTTTAGCTGCAAAAATCTGCGCTTGCAGAGAAGCAGAGGAACCGGGGGGCAAAGGGAGGACGGGCTGGGGGGGGGGGGGGCAAGGAGCACCCCCAGGGACCGGCCGCTGCCCTCCCAGCCCTGGGGGGATGCGGGCGATGGGCTCTGCTCCCCTTGGTGGAGCACCGTGGGGATTGCCCCCGCGCTGGGAGCTGCCGTGTGGGATCCGTGCGTGCTGGGGGTGCCGGAGCAAAGAGCAAAGCTCGCGCAGGGCCTTGGGAAAGTTGCAAGGGGTCCAGCAGTAACCGGTGGCATCCCTTTGCTCCTCCATCCTGCTGCTGCTCCTTTGAATCCTGCTGCCTGCAGTGTGGGACCAGCTTTGGGAATATTTTCCTAAGGCACTGTTTGTCCATCTGTTTTTTTTTTTATACATTGCTCTTTGTCAGGAGCATCTCTCTTTGGTGCCTCAGGTTTCTGTAGGCTACTCCTTGAACCCACTTTCGGTATATTTGCTGTCAGTTGTTGATCTCTGTCTCTGCTTTATGCTGTTATGCTCAGTCCACTCATCTTCCAGCCTGGACCTGCTCTTGTTGAGGCTTTGACCTCCTTTTAGGAGAGTGATGTTGGTTCCTGCGTCCTGGGAAAGCCCTGCCAAATGCAGAAACATCTTGAAATCTGGTCTGCCGCAAGGTTTCCTGTGACCGTGAAGTGCAGCTCTTCAAAACCTACAGCTTCAAAGGCTTGTGGACAAAATCTGTGCACAGTCCTTCGTGTGAGCGTGGAGCAGATACGCAACCCCCCATGGCCAGTTTGCTGGTGTTAAATGGTAGCAATGACAGGGGGGAAGTGCTTTCTAACCTGTGGTTTTCCCTGGGTAGGAATTAGAAAGGATGCAAGCCACATCTAGAGGAACTGTCTACAGAAACTTCTGGAAGAATTTGAGGAAACCTCTCAGTTCTTCCTGAGCTCGAAGAGGGCCAGTGTCTCCAACCTCCTTTGAACTACAAGAGAGATAGGGGACGGCATAACTGTAAGCATTGGTGTGAAGGATGTGTTTCCCTTATATATAAGGGAATATAAGATTATGGTCTTGCTCACCTGTATAATACAGTGCATGTTATTTCTGGAGATGAATAATATGCTAATTTAATAATTTAGCTTGTTAATCTAATAATCCTGCCTTCTTTACTTAACGTCAGACCTATTGTGGAGCTGCAGTAATGGAATTGCAGCTCTCCCAGCTGCACGGCCCTGATCAGAGCTTGGATTGATACAGAGGATTAGAAATACTTCAGTCCAAAGGTCAGCTTTGTTCGGTCAACACAGAGCATTAGCTTGGCCCTGTGCAATTAGACGTCTGTGCTGAGAGAGGATTTATGCTTCTCCAAGGAGAAGCTCTGGTTGTTCAGTCCAAACTGAAGTATTAATAAAATGCCCAGCTGAGGAGGGAAAAAAAAAATCCACTTTATTTTTGTTTCTCTTTTGAGTTTTTTGAATGTTTTCCAGGATTTTACTTTTTAAAATGTTAGAAAAGATGACAGATGTAAGGGAGGATTGGCTACGAGTGAAAATTTGTGCTTGTCCTGCTCAGTGAAGGTCTTCTGCTCTCCAAAAGCAGCCCAAGGGGTAGCAGCAGGTTGGCCAGAGGTAAAGAGCCGTGCTTGAGTGAACAACCAGCTTTTTGCAGGAGAGCTTGGGAGAACAGAGGAGCAACTCCGGAAACATCATCTGGCCAGCAAATGAGATGTCGAGCATTGGATGCACTTTTTTATCTTTTCCATAGATTTTTCCATTTCTGGTGTCAAAGCATTGGAGTTTCAGGCATGCTGTGTATATGGGAGGATGCTGTTTGCAGAGAGTGTGTTGAAGCCTGGGGGGAACAGAGGGTATTTTAGGTAGCCCCACAAGCAGGTGGAGTTTGCCCTAAGTGGAAAGAAACCGCATCAAGTCAGTCATGTCCTTTAGTGCCCTGGGGCAGCAGGGTTGCTCTGAAGCTCTCACAAAGCTGTTTGTGAACCCAAGAAATGATAGAGAGGTGGAAAACCGTGCCGTTGGAGGGAAATGCGCTGCTGTCGTGGTCACGCTATTTCTCTCAAAAAGGGCAGGACAAGCTCCTGCTGCAAACGGCAGAGGTTTTGCTGCAGTGTTCGGTGAAAGGCAGTGAGATGGGGCTGAGTCCTTGGCCAGGGTGAGGACCTGGTCCCCAGTCTGCAGGGTCGTCCTGAGTCCCCACTGGCTTGAAATCCCCCTGCCAGTAGCTGGGGTCGAGTGCAGGCAGGAACTATACGGTTTGGCTCATGATTGCTCTGTTCTAATCAAACAAATATTGTACTCTTCGTTAAAATAAACTTTTTCCCCATCCTGTGTTATGACTCACTTTTTCTTACGCTGACCTGATATTTAGAATATCTGATGTTTTAATTACCTTCTCGGAGACATGGATTTATTTTAGATACATTTGCAGAGATGTGTAAACCAAGCAAAGCTAGAGCACATCGTTTATAAAACCGCTTCTTTTGAAGACTGCTGAATTTTCACACTAGGATGAGCCTGGTTTTCCATCAGTAAGTATTTTAGCCCCTTAAACTAGTTTGAGGGGGTTTTTTTGGCACCCTCGAGATTGTTTCCAATGGGAAACAAAGTATATAAATGTGCCCATACTCTGTAAAAGCTGAGAACAAATCACACCAGGTGCTATAAAATGGTCTAATTTACTGCAGGATGGCAGTTTGGATGCACAGCTCCTGTTGGAAGGCAAAGTTCCTTCTCCCAGGAAAAATTGGATGCAATTTTCAGTGTGTTAGCACTGAAATACCTTCATGCTTAGCTTCGTCTTGGATGGAGTCCCTGAATTGCCTCGAACTAGAGGAAAAAAAGGAACTGGCAGGACCTGGACCAGGGACCTGCGTGAAGTTCTGGCCCATCCCAGGAGAGCTCCACTGCAGAAGGTCTGGGATGCAGAAACAGAGTCCGGAGATGAGACTCACCAGTGAACACCTTGATGGTGTGCCTGCAGAAGTAGGGCTTGACAGAAGTAGGGTAGTAGAAGTAGTAGGCTGCAGAAGTAGGGTTTGTTGTAGGTAGCACACATCAAAAATGATATGTTAACATAGAAAGATGAACCAATGATTTCTCACCTGGCAAAATCTCTGGTGTCCCACGCCGTTGCCGTTGTAGGAAGAATATGTGTGTGTTGAAGGTGGTGGTGTTGAGGATGTGCTGTCTAATGGCACAGTTTAAAGGCAGGAGTTGGCCAGTAGAAAGGGCAGTTGTTGGGTTGCTGGCATCAGCTTGGTATTTTAACTGCAACAAAAATGTAATGGAAGAAGATTAGTTGGGAGGCTTCTGTCCTGCCAAAGTGGGAATATTCGGACTTTTATGAGACTTTTTGTCATTTATCTCAATGTACTGAGATCTCTGCATGAAACAGAGTGTTCCTCGTGTTATACTTTCTCAGCGGTGAGGGGTGGTATTGTGGTCCGGTCCCAGCAAGGCTGTTCGTGTCAAAATTTCTGCAGTGCCTTGCAAGAGCACCATAATCCCACTTGTTTTAATATTTACATGTTACATGACTAGGGCATTGCAAAATGGCTGGATCCCAAGTGTTTTGCTTTAAAATATCAGCCATAGAACAGGGTTATGCCATTAAATGCCTGCTATGGGGATTATGTATGCATGGGGGGTTGGAGGCTGGGTGCCTTGGCTGGGAGGTTTAAGAGACAATGTTCTGCCCAGCTAAAGAAAGTGAGAGCTTTGCCTTTCTCAAGAGAGTGACAATTCTGGTTGTGTCCCATTGGTTGCAGCAGGTAGTGGTAGGTCGTGTATTTTGTTGAATGAATAGGAGCAGACAGCAGAAGTTAAGTAAACATGGTGGGACACAGTTTCTGGGTAGAGAAATGGCAGTTTTTGCTTAAAGGTGAAATCCATGCTTGTACAAGCAAAATTTTAAAAAGCAAAAATCAATCATCTTCTTTCTGTCCTTAAAATGCAGACTTGAATTTTGGGCCAGGATATGCAGGTTTTGTGTACAAAGGCTGATATTGAGGCCAGGGTTTGCTTATTTAGTAAATATAATGCCTGAATGCATCAATTGATGTTTAAAAGTGTTTACCAATGTTTCCATCGTGTGCTGGTCCATTATGCTTTATGGAGTGTGAGGACCACAACCTTTGAAGAAAAAACTTGTGGTGCCTGCTTCATTCGCAGAAATTAGTCTTAATACTTGACATTATCAAGTTAGTGATAGTTGATATAACATTTTGAGAGTAATTAGGAGCATGAATTTATGCTCAGATGGATGTTTAATTAAAAACCGTGGCAGCTTTGAAGTTCACGCTTCAATAATCTTGAGCTGAAATGTGGGTTTATACCCAAGTGAACCTTGACAGCAGATCTGGAAAGGGGAAAATGCTTCAGTATCTCTGATTTCCTCCTATTTGTTTTATGCCATCACGGCCATCGCAGCATCTGTAACAGCGCCCAATTTACGAAGATGAAAGCAGATGGAGCAGTTCAGCCAGGACGTCACGTAGCCAGACCCAAAACCTGCTTCAGGGAAAGGAGCAGGGAGATGTTGGAGGATATTTGTGTATTTGAGACCTCTGGGAGCCGTACCCCAGGTGATGCTGGCAGTGGCCCTTCAAACCTTGCGGTGCTTACTGTGAACAGCCAACACGGGGCGATGAAAGTGTGTCCCGGAGATCTCTTCTCCTTCCTCTCCTTCAACTTTTGGGGAGTTCAATCGCTGCCCTGCGTGAGCGGGGAGGGAGAGGTGGGGTAAACCCATGCTTATGTCCAAAGCAAAGGTGATGCCATGCAGGAGTTTGAGCCCTGCGGCAGGATGGGGCTGGCGGTGGGATGGCGGGATGTCCTGGCAGTTTGGGCTTTGGGAGGATGCCGGTCCTCTTGCATCGCTCCCTCTTATGTACGAGCAGCTGGAAGCAGCTCACCCACCACCAACAAGCGGAAAAATCCCGAACAATGCCAGGAGACAAAGAAGGCGAGAAGACAGAATGTTACAGATTGCTAAAGAGCAGATCAGCTCCTTTTCCGCAGGCAGACAGATGACCGAGGGCTGTTGGCATAGATTATTAAGCAGGCAGAAGGCGAGGAGGGCCCGGGGGGCAAGGGTGGCTGCGATGATTGCTGCTCCCCTCCAGCTTCCTTTGCTCCTGTCGCCAAAAATTATGTTGTTGGTGTTGTCTGAAGGCTCAGAGGTGACTGCCTTATCCTGAAAGGGTCTCATCCTCCTGAAGGCTTTGCCTCTGGGCACCTGCACCCTCTCCAGCATCCCCAGGGTGAGCTCCCAAGCACAGGGGCACCAAAAAGGAGGAATTTTGAAAAAGCAGGGAATTTCTGTTGAAATTCTATGTAGGCACTTGCAGTCTTACCTGTTTTGACCCATATCTTTGCTGTTGGGGGAACAGAGGTCACCCCAGGAGCAGGAGTTGGGCTCAGTCATTGTGTGGTTTTCTTGTGGAGGCCTCTGCTCTGGCGTTGGTTTAAAGGAAAAAGCCAACAAATTTTGATGTGTGGAGGACACGCAGGAGGTAAAAGCCTATTGCAACAGGGGCTTTCTGGCACTTTTCTTGGTCTTGCTACCCCAATCCCCATTTGTAGCTTCTCAGCGGTGGTTCAAGGTGCACACTGGAGAATTTAGCACTTGCCACGCCTTAATTAACAATTTCGGCTTGCCTTGGCTTTGGCAGAAATGACTCCACTTCCCAGTCCAGCTGGATGCTTTGGAAAGGCTGCAGGGGCATGGGTGCTTACTGCTGCACGGCCAATGTGCAGGAGGTGGTTGGTGGCTAATGCCATCAACAGGGCTTGTTGCTGCCGTGACATCTTTTAATGTGTGCAGGTCAGATGCTAATTTTATTGCTGTATTGTATCTATCGCTTTCAGCTCTCAGTGTCTTTCTGCAACCTGTCTGTATCAGTATTGTAAACCCAAGAATGCCTGCAGGAGGGTGAAAATCAACTGATTTTCCTAAACTGTATATGGTGGTTTCACTGCAAGTATCAATGCTGAGCACTAGGTATGTTGAATTAAAAGGGGCAGTTAACTGGTGAGGAAACGCCTGGTTTCCCTGGATGGAGGTTAAAATCTGCTAGGATGAAGCTCAACAAATCATCGATGGAAACAAACTATACGAAAAACAAATCTTTGTTCTGAAGTTCCAAGGCTAAATACTTATTGGTTCTACTTCGCCTGATTTTTGCATGGCTTACATTAACATAGGTTTCAAAGCGGTTTATTTTGTTTTGGTAAATGTTCACGCAATATTAAGATCCTATGTCCATCTGTAAATACTTGGGAGGTGTATGGGACAGTGGCAGATCCCCGCGAAAATGATGGCGTGGGTGCGCAGGGCTTCTTTTCCCCTTGGCCGGTATCGGAGGTAGGCAGCAGCACTCCACTGCAGCAAGACCGGAGCATTTTCTTAAAATACAAAATGAGGTGGTGATATGTCAAATGAAGGCGAGTATAACTAGCCAATACATGGCTTGAAATGCCTTGTCTCCCTCCTCCATTTCATGGAGGATGCAGTGTGCCGTGGTTGTGTCCGAGCATATCCCCTGCTGGTGCTCTGCTGGCTTTAATTAAAGAGTTGGTATGCAGGGGGGCTTCCTAGCCAAGCAAACAAGGATGAATTTAGGAAGGGGAGGATTTGTTTTTGCAGATCACGCTGTCTAAATAGATGGTGTCTAGCGACGTGCCCCTCCTTCCTGGCGGCCACATCCAGGAGACGCTTCAGCCGCAGCCTGCTGCTGCTGGGCTGCATTTTATTTTCTTACTTTTAATGTTGCACATTTTAAATAAAGCTCTTTTTCCGTTGTTAGAACATGCGGTTGCTCAGGACATATAAATTGTGTTAATAAATGAGCGAGGAGCCCTGGTGGGTGAATTGGCTTCCTGGTGAAGTCATAAATTTGGAGAGGATGATGCTGCCTTGCTCTGCAGCCGGCGCGTGGGTTTGCTCCCCAGCACCGTGCCTGGAAACCCGAGGGGCCGGGGAGAGGTCCCCACATCTGGTAATTTGGGGTTCTCACTGGAGGTGAGATGGTGTGAAAGACCATCTCTAACCTGCAGGAGGGTTGGGAAACCCGGGCACAAACCCCAGCTCATCAACAAGCACACTGGTGGGGGGGTGCGGAGGAGCCTGCAATTAAGGAAAAGCTCATATTTTTCCCTGTTTCTGCCATGCTGCAGCTTGACCCCCCTCAGTCCCTGCTCCTCGTTGTGTCCTTGATGCGTTAATTATCAATGCTGCAGGGCAGGAGCTGCTGTTCCCTGTGTGTCCTCCACGCCGTATCTCGTGTGATGGGACCTTGGGCTGCTCCTGTAGTGAGAAGTGACTGGGAAATAGGGATGCTTGCCTTTGCCTCCCAGCTTGCCTGCTGGGATCGGCGCCTGCTGGTTTTCCTGGAGAAGCATCATCTTTTTCCTCTGACTCTGCCTGGTTTGTGAGCAGAGCTTATGCCCTCAAATGGAGAGGGGGGAATGATTTGATATAGCAATTTTGGTACAATGTTGTGCGATCCATTTCTCGGCAGAGGAGGAAAGGCTGGGAATTGGCTTGCTTGATAGCAGTTGTGTTGGTTTTAAGACCCCATCAACAGTTTGGGCTCTTATAGTTTTCCCCATCGCTTCCAGGCATTTTTCCATTAGGATTAATGTAGTCGAGCACTCTGCAATGAGCAGTTCATTGCAGTGATTTGCTGATTTTTCAGTTGCTGAAAACCAAAGAGATTGTATGTGTCGAGAGGTTTCTCTTTCTGCCCTGCTTCTCAAGCATCTTCGTGCTCCCTGCTTGTGCCAGTGCTGAAGATGGGGTCACTTCCACAGCCAAGAAGCAAATCTAATTTTAAAAAACCTCTCTAGCCTGCTAACCAAGGTTTTTGCACAATAAATAAATTAGTGGACAGAGTGTATGATGGTGCCCTGCAGGGTAGGAGTCCCTGGTGTCCCCCCAGGTCCGTGAGAGCCGGGGCTTGGACATGAGGGGACCGAAGTCGGTGCCACGTGGGTACCCCAGCCAGCACGTTTCCATCATTGCAGCTCCAGCCGACCATTTCCAGCTGAATCATGCTCTGTGCTCAGGAGAGACCCCGAGCTGTTTTTTTTGCATGGCTGAGCATTAAAGGATATTTCCGGCACTTGTTTGCCAGGAAAATACAGCATTGAAGGCCCTTTGCTAATTAATTGTAATGGCAGGAGGAAGGGGAGGGAATTGCTTTCCCATCATGGCTGCTGTGAAGATGCTCTTGAAAAAGCAAAAAAAAAAAAAAAAAAAAGTGCAGATGCTGCCAGGACAAGGAGATTGTTTAAGGATGTCGTTCACTGTGAGGAAAACATTGCCACCGAGCAAAACCAAACAAAGTTCTCCTTTTTCTTTTGCAGGGTCGTCATGTTAAAACAGGCCAGCTTGCTGCGATTAAGGTTATGGACGTCACCGGGGTAATGTATTCTCCTCCTCCTGCATCCTTAAAGTCCAGATAAGAGGGGAAAGGGGATGGGGTGTGATAACGTGTGGGGCTTGGTGGAAGGCTTGTGTTCCTGGGAAGCAAATCCCCTTTGCCTTAATGTGAAATGTGCCATCAAGAGGTTTTGGTCTTAATAAAAGTGTGAGAAAAAAATATTCTGAAAGAGTTTGGGAGATTAAGTAATTTTATACTAAAACAAAGTAGCATCCAGTTCCAGCAGTGGCTCTTTTGAATGCATTGATAAAATCTGAACAAAATTGTAGCAACAGGATCATGTATTCGTAACACATTTCAGTTTCTCCAAATCCATGTTTTTTACCAAAAAGCTTTTGTTCACCAAAACTATGTGCAAGTATTGTTATGAATAACTTTACTAGGCAAGTTAAATTATGCCTGTGCATCCTACTGATAAAGAGGAAAAAATGCATGACCGTGGTCTCAGAAACATGTCTTTTTTGAAACTTGTATCAGAGTAAGAGAACCAAGAATTTAAAAGTTATGAAATGAATAAAAAGGATTTAGGGAAAAGAATGATTTCACCATTTCCCAGTGGCCACAAAAGAAAAAATGAGTGGAATTGCTATGATCCCTAAAAACCTAAACAAGCATTTAGGAGGGTGACATGAAAGTGGTTTTTCTTGAATAAATTTTCTTTTGAGTGCAGTATTATACCTCCCAAAGTTCCTGCCTACATAAACAATGCCAGGTTTGCGAGTAAGAATGTGTTTTGTTGTGTTTTGTCATTTTTTTTACTGGAATAACACATTTCAAAATTTAGGACTCGATCCCAATCTACCCACCTTATTTTTTGAATTAATGTTTTTAATTAGCTTTCAGGAGTTCAGCACATACAGAGTTGACTCGCTGTGAAAGCAGTCAGCTGGCCTCAGGATTATGTTTTGAAATACCTTAGATATTGTGGTGTGGTATTAATATCTACAGAACCTTCATCCAGGTTCTTTTTTGTGCTACCAGGTGAAATGATGTGTGGAAATAAGTCCGTAAATGTGAATGAGATTTGTTTCTGTTTACTTGCAGTATCTGCAAGGGCCATTTATCTAATCCTTGTGGGAAGCAGGCTCTAAGGGAATGGTCAGACCCACCAAATATAACCCCATGACATAAATAGCAGTGAAATTCCTGTGGGATGAAGTCTGAAGTTACAACAAATTTAAGCTGAGAAATCAGAATATTACTCTGAGGCCAAACAGGGCCTTAAATTTGAGTCCACACTGAGTTCAGTGGTTTTAAAATACCATTACTTCCAAGCAAAGATGTTGGAGAAAAGTAGCCCAAATCTCATCCTGCCCAATAACTAATATTTTCAGTCACATCTTTAAGTAGATGTCCCTGATCTAAACCATTACCTTCCAAAGCAAAGTCTCGCGTCTCTGAACGTCCAAGGTAGTAAATCAGATATTTGGCATGGGGTATGTTGTTTGGGTGTTTAATTATTTTCCCCTTAAGCTGCTTTTAGCCATATTAAAACGTCTGCTTTTTCTCTTTTAATACATAATGCACAAACTGTTGAAGTCAGTCCTCTAAAAAAACGCCCTAGCCGAACTTCTGCTCTCTTCTACTTCTTCTACCCCACTGGATACCCTGTGTGGCGGCTTCTCAGCCTTGGGTGACCCCGATATTGCGTGAGTGGAGAAGTAGCTCTCTGGCAGCGGTAGCGGCATCAGCCGAGGTGCAGAGGTGAGACCTCTGTGTCCTCTGCAGGGATGCCACCGGCCCGTAGTCCCCAGCAGAAAGCTGCTCAGAGAGCAGGACCAGGCTTGGGCAGGACGAGCGATGGCCACAGTGAAGACAGAGCCAGCCTGTGACGTGGCAGGGGACTGGCCGTGCTTCATGGCTGTTGATGCTGAAGTCAGATCCAGAGCCACGACCTCCAGCCACTGCAGGAATGGTCCCGGGAATCACTTCTGGAGTAATTTCTAAAGCTGGTCCCTGAATCATGCCTACAGCCACGTTTGGCACCTGGTCCGGGCTCAGTGCAAAGGCTGGTGGTGAAAACCCAAACATGTCCATTCCAGTCCTTCGCCACCTCCCGACACACTGATTTCAGTGCTGCCGCTGCTTCGTTTTATCCAGATCTTCCATCCCACCTGTTTTTCCAGGGTGTCCCTGATGACGTGTTTCAGAAGCCAGCAGAGAACGGAACTAGTGTGATCATCCCAACAGTAGCCATCTGCAGTTTCATGAAGTTTTTGGAGTGTAAAGCCCGCATGTTTTAAGTCAGCTCTCAGACAGTGCCTCATCCCGACCACGTGTTTTGCACTAAAGCCCCAAAGGCTCCTGACGACAATGCTTTGTCTAACTCATCTATGCTCTTGCTAATTATCTGTTAGGGAAGATTGCAGCATAGAGGCCCTCAAATTACAGCACTTGATCAGTTTGGGCAGCCACTGTCTCTGAATTAAGAATTTGAATTCTTTTCCCAGGGGCTGGTCCTGCTGTATGCTGCATGACCTACTTCCAGCAATTGATGTAACAGAATTGATTGATGGGGGCAAAGCGTGGCAGCGAAACCTGGTCTGTGGGTTTTGTCGGGTTTGGGGTTGGAGTAGTTACAGCAGCTCACTGTGATAATTCCTTTTTCTTCCCTCCCTCACTGGATTTGCTGCTGGTGATCGCTGGCAGTAGTCCTGCTTGGAGCAGGAGGTTGGGCTGGGGACGCCTGAGCCTGGCCGTGCAGACATGTTCTCGGGTGCCATCCACAGCTCTGATGCTTTGGGGGTTTTTTTCCCCCATTTTGAATACTTCAACCTAAAGAGGGACTCGAGATAAAACCTTAGGCCAAGTGTCCCTGTGGCTTATCTCCATTTTTCCTAGAAATCCAGGCGTGAGGTGGGGGATGACTGAAGAGCTGGCTAGTGGTACTCAGGGAGCTGGTGGGGTTTTGACTTGCTCCCAGCACCGTTGAGCATCCAGCTGCTTTTTCTGTTGCAAAGGGCCTCAATTAAAAAAAATATCTCTGGGGCCTGATAAACTAAATGTTACATTCCCTGGTTTCCTAGGCAAATGAAAATAAGCGAAGCTGTGTTGACTGCTTGAAGGAAAGAGGTGATAAAAGTCTTCCAGAATAGTCCCCGGATTTTCCTTGTAAAGTTTGGGCCCATTCCTCCTCCTCTTTGGTGCTTATGCTCTCCATGTTCTTACCAAAGATAAAATTGGAGGTTGTTTATACAAGCTCCACCTAGCTACTTTTTTGACTTGTTCCTGCTGTCCTCATCTTCACTGTTCTTCCCTGAATTCTCTCTGGAAGACTGTAGTCATTAAATCACTTTCTGTGGCAGTTTGGGAAGAAAGCCATGTTTCTGTCCGTGTTGCGTGACACCTGGTCAGGGAGCATCGCTCTTCAAGAAGAGCTGCTCCTGCAGCTTCACTGTTCACCGGGGTGTCTTGTCCTTTGCCCGTTTGTAAAACTGAAGTTAGGATGAAGCAGGTGAGGGACATGAGGGTAATAAAGAAGAATAAAGAACTAACAGCCCTTCTGCTCCTTTTATAATAAAGCTCATTGACATCAGGTCACTAACTGCTGCTCCACAGCCTGTGGAATTACAGCAGGCTGGAATTCGGTCAGCTTAAAATAAAACCGGGGCATGTTTGATGGTCATGAAAGCAAAGAGATAGGACGTGAAAACAGGCATCGGTGCAGTTCCCTTGCCTCGGCCGCTTCAGCTATTGCTGCTTTGCAGACAGGACAGAGAGGGGCCGCGACAGCCCACGGGAATGGTGCTTGTCACCAGGACCGAGTTAGTCTGGCAGAGAGTTTGTGGACAGGCAGCGTCTGCCTGCTCCCGGCATGGTGCCACCGCACCACCAGTCCCAACTGGTGTCTGCAAACGTCTTGTGCTGCTTCCAGGGTGAGCAGGAGCGGTGTGTCGGATGGCTGGGATGCACAGTGCAGGAGCACTTCTGCCATGCAATGATTTCTAGAAAACCGTCTTCTTGGGCCTTCGATGGGTGTAGGAGGGTGTGCTGATGCCTTACTGGGATAACGCAAGCATAGTTGAGCTTCAGAGCAACGCGATGCTGGTGTAAATTATGATATGAGTTATAAAGGAATGAGTTTAAAAAGATGGAGGAATGTCTAAACTGCTGAAAACACATAATTTGTCTGTGATGCCAAAGTCTGGCACTGGTGCACCTCTGGGCGCAGAGCAAGCCTCCCTGCGAGCGCTCAGTTCCCAGCCAGCCCTTCCTCTGCTTGGCCAGCGGGTACTTGTGCCTGCAGATACTGAGCTGCTCGGGAGCTTCCCGGAGCTCTCTGCTACCACCTGTGCTGCAGGGTTTGAAGCAGCACACGGGGGATTGTGGGTCATCAACCCACGCGAGAGGACTGCTGCCTGCCTTAAACTCTGCCAGCACCTACGGGATTCTGTTCTGGAGGAGATGCCGTGATCTGAACCGTTTGGAAATGGCCAGGTTTCCGCACTGCCTGAAGATCTGTCCCGTTCAGGGTTCAGAAATGCAGCGGGGAATGTGGCAAAGCATGTGTTTTCTCCTTAGCTTTTTGTTCAAGGAGCAACCCGTTAGTCTCCAGTCCAGACCTCAGGCTCCCGGGGCTCTGCTGCAAAAAGTGGCTGTAAAAAATGGTGCAAGGAAACTTGGGAGAGGTCGGTCAGAAATGGGGTGCTTGGAAGTTGACCCATGTACAAAGAGAACTGCGAGCCTGTGAAGTGCAGTCTCTTAGTGCCTCTGGTTTTGTTTTTCTTTTCTTTTCGCCTCATCCCAGGATGAAGAGGAAGAGATCAAACAAGAAATTAACATGCTGAAGAAGTATTCTCACCACCGAAATATTGCTACTTATTATGGTGCTTTTATTAAAAAGAACCCACCAGGAATGGATGATCAGCTCTGGGTAAGTTGTTTTCTTTTCTTTAAAATAGCTGGGTTTTAACACAAATTATTTACTCCACGTTGTCCTTTTATCATGACGTGTATTGCACAAAAAGTCTTATTTTGCATCCGTCGTTTTCAAAGTCATGGCTTTGAAAAGGCTCTTCCTGCACTGCAAAATGCTTCTCCATTTTGCTGTAAAATCTTTGCAGGCTGGTGATAAAACCGTTTTTATTCTGAATTGTCACTAACAACATCTTTGTTACAATATTCAATTGAAAATGATTCTGTCCTATGAGAATGAATGCATCCAAAAAAACAGTTGGAGGGAGCCTGGAGCGTTGCTGGGAAGATGGAGGCTGGAGGGGGGATGCTGGGCGCACGTGATTCCTGCCAGCTCTCGGCACTGCTTCTCGTGCTTAATGTTTCACGGAGCCAGTGCAGGCAAATAACGAGGAGGGGGATGGCGAAGGGAGGGCAGGAAGGTCTGTGGCCGATCAGCCATTTCGGTGAAGATGCCTCATGTTGCTGAAGGGCTGCAAGCTGCTTTGCCTCTCCATAAATCCTTGCCTGCCTCCTCCCGCGGCTTCCTTTGTCAGTGGCTTCTCGGTTATTAATTCGGCATTCCCGGACGGCAGAGGATACAATTTAAATCCACCGTCTATCTCCGGAGACAGCCGGAGCATCGGAGCCCACCTCCTCGCCGGCGGCCGGTGCTCGTGGGAGCCAGGCAGGGCAGCAGGCACCGCGGGTCGGGGCTCCGGGTGCTGCCCTAAGTGGGATGAAAAATTAATTAAGAGTTACTGTGCTGTATTCTGAGCTTGGCTGTGCTGTGGAGCAACAGCCTGCAGCACCCGTGGGCGTCTGACCAGCAGTTTGATACCTTGCTTTCGTTAGGGCAGCATTGAAGGGAAGGTTACCTTTGAGTTACCTTAATTATAACGACCTGGATGTTGTCCTGTAGTCTAAATAGCGTTTATGTCCCCATAGTCTTGTAAATCCAGTCAGTTCTGGGTTATCCATGGGTAGTAGTTTTTCTGTGCCTGAACAAGATTTCTAGAGACTAGTTTTTCAGGGGTAACAAATATCCATGGTTCATCTGGGGGACCATGGAGATGTTGAAGAGAAGCAGAATACTCTTTGCTTTAGTTTCTGTATAATCTAGGCTTTGTTTTCACAAAAGGTTCAGTGAGTTCAGCTGTTTGCCCCTACGTCCGCATGCCAGAGCATGGCTGTGGGAACCAGGGGGGGGGGCGGGGGTGTTGGAGGACATTCCTTCATGTCACCTGGGACAGAAATGGAGCTGATGGGCTTCTGCGCTGCTTTGTTACCCGAGACTCTCCGATACACTGAATTATCGGGAAGACTTGGGGGCTTGGACTCCAGGGGCTTTTCTTACTTGGATGTTGGGGTTATTTTTGATGGGAACTCTTAAAAAACATGTTCTTAGCAGCTGGCCTGGGATTCAGCGAGGAGAAAGCTGTCAAGCTGAGAAATGCCTTGACGTTCCAAGAAATTCCATTTGACTTTAGCTGGTTTATAATCTGTTTTTTAAAAAAAAAGTAAAATAGAAAACCAACCCACAACATTTCCCCTTGTGCTGCTGGAGTACCTGGCGGGAGGAAAAACCCACCAACTCTGTGACAAAGCCCTCAATAGTGAGAGAAGCCTTCCCTGGAACTGAGCTCTGCTCAGTGCCTTTACGCTGCTTGGGTCTGGGGTTAGCATGGTCTGCTCAGGGAAGAGGGTTTGTTTTTCTTCTTTCCTCCAGCTCCAGTGCAAAGAGCTCTCGTCATATACAAGCGTTAATAAAACAATGGGTTTTAAATGATTTGCCCATCCAGAGCAGCCCAAACTTCCAAAAAACCCAAGAAACCTCATTAGAAAACTCTTGGATTAAGAGAGTCTCTTTCATCAGTCCCCATCATCATGAAACGGCAGAGGATGCTGTACGTGCTGTGTCACCTTCAGATGCCCAAAGTTGGGAGGAGTACCTGGGTTTTTCCCAGCAGGTCACCCAGCTGTGCAAGGGGAAAAGTTGTTAATCACCCAGTTGTGCTGTTTGTCTTTTGCCCCCTGGGAAAGGTAGACTAGATAATCTAAATTTCCTTCCAGACTGCTATCTCTCCTCTCGATTTTGCATCCTTTCTCATGGGCTAGTGAAAAACATTTTTGCAAAAGCTGCTTTTCTTGCACTGAAGAGTGCTGGGGTGTGAGGGTTTTTTAAGTCTAAGCCCAGTGCTGAGGCTGGTGGAGGTATTCAGAGGAAAGTTCCCCAGCCATGGAGGAGAGGTGTGCTGGTGACGCTGTGTTAAATAGCTGTTGTTTCAGGATCTGATTGAATTAGGACTTGTGTGAACTCTATCAGTCTTGCCGCGCAGATAAAGGCTTGTTTATTTTTCATTGGCCCTTTGTTGAAATAAAACGGTTTCTGATAATGCCCAAGTAATTCTTTTTTATCGACATTCAGGAGGCTGATACGGAAATAAAAAACAGGGAGCTTTTTCAGTGGAGATTAAGATCTCTCGGAAACGTGGCAGGCTTCTGACATGAAGTATTGTCATCGCTTCTGCCGCGGTGATGAGCAGGTTTTTCGGTGCTGCTGCTCCATTCGATAGCAGCCACTCACCCTAAAAGACGAGCTTACTAAACAACCAGGTTTTCCTGAAATTAAAGAGCTGCATGAAGGATATTTTAGCAGATGGCAATGGAGATGTGCATCACAAATCTGATACGTTAGGAAAAAAAAGGAAGTAAAAGGCATAGGGCCAACCTTTATGGAACATTTTTTTTTAAAATTAAAAAATAGGAGGTAGGCTTATTCCTGTGTTGGATAAAGTGTTGCTTTCTGGGGGTGCTGTGGACCTTCAGGAGGGATTGTGCCTGTCTCTAATGGAGACAAGGGGGTCCTGGCTGTGGTGCAAGGGGACAAAGAGAGGGTGAGCAGCAGAAACTGGGGAAATGACCCAGGGGATGGTGAGGACCCAGTTAATCAGTTAACTGCTGCTTCTCAGAGATAAACTTGTTAAATTCCCCTTGCTCATCTCAGCGCTAAGGTATGCATTACCAGACTGCACATAATAACTCAGGGGGATTGTTTTGAGATATTTTTGGGTTGGTTTTTTTTTGGCGATGGGAGAGGGGCCATTCATTAGGAAGTGTGAATTTGATGGGGGAGGTGACCCCATCCTGAAAGCCCCCCCTCCCCAGCACGTCACCCACCCCGACAGCTGCTGGAAGCTGCAGAGGCTCTCTGCTTCATTCCAAAACGCTAACACACTGTGGACATCCGCAGGGCCATAGGAGTGCCACTCTGCTGACCTTTTGTCATCTACCCTTGCCATCCACGGTGCACCGAAACCATGAACGGAGAAGCCCTGCCACGCATCAGCAGAGGCGGGGGGGTTGCAGAGGGGGCTGAGCGGTGGCTGGCAGCAACCCAGGGCAGAGCCCACCCAGGACAGAGCCCACCCAGGACAGAGCCCACCTGGCACGCTCCCTGGGGACCAGTGCTGGCTGCCGATGGATGGCTGCCATGGCAACCCTGCCTGCGCCCGGAGCTGCATCTGTCACGGAGAAGGGGAAAAATTGCTAACGGGCAGGTTGTGGAATACCTGCTCACGGCGAGCATGGTGGGGTGGCCTCCGGTGTGTCCTCTGCGGCGGGTAATCTGGGCCCATTTTGGGGAAGAAGGAATTAGGGTGATTTAGGGCCGGAGGCTTAAGTCAGGATGGCACCGCCGCAGCCGTGCAGCGCTCAGGGCTGTCACCGTGTAGTTGCAATGTGCTTTTTCACTGTGTCGAGCTGTAGGGGCCTGTTGAATCGCTGCAGGGGGGTATGGACACAGTCGTACGAGGGATCTGGAGAGCAAAAATGGGAGCAGTGAGGCTCCATTGAGAATGGAGCAGAAGCCATCGAAGCACTGGGTTGCAACTCTGCAGCTCGGAGCAGGATTGCTCTTAATCTGCTTATAGGCACTGAAGAATATTTTTGGGCAGTTGCTGATACCTTGCATCACAGGAATTAAATCATTAAACATTTGAGAGGGGACAGTTTTCAGTTTGAGCTGTAATTCTCTCCAGTCCCTCCAAGCCCTGCAGTCCCGGGGAGGCGCGGGGGGAACAGGGCTGCTCCTCCGGTCCCCGACCAAGAGCCTGGGGTTAGCAGAGAGGCTTTCCGCTGCTGTCTGGCCGAGTAAGCTAATGCTGTTTCATTCTCACTCCTCTTCAAAGCGGTGTCAGTGCCACAAACACCGCAAGACTGCGAGCCCAGCTCCTTTCACTGCCGTCCCCAAGCCCAAAGCTTTCAGTCTGCTCAGGACCCGTGGCAGCAGCTGCCCACCAGCTCCCCAAGGGGCACGAATTGCTTGACCGGCCTCGAAGTGCAGGGAGGTGCAGGCAGGGCGCAGCCAGGCAAGTCATTTATTTATGAAGGTGTGCAAGAGCAGTTCGATGCTGCCGTCGAAGAGGGGAGAGCAGAGCAGTGCCGGCCCCGCTGCTCCCACCCCGGCGTCCTGCTGCAGCATCACAGCCTGCTCCCGCTGTAGCACCGACACAGGCCGTTAAAACCTGTGCTTGTCTTCCTACAGAATATTTTAGTTGCTGCTTAATACCAATTCGATGGCTGTTTCTGTTTCTGAAATGGGCATCAGCTTTTCTGCTGATCCACGGAGTGACGGCCTCTGCATTTTTTAATGCTCCGTCGCTGGCTCCGGGTGCCGTGATGTGTGTGATGAGGGACCCTTTTGGGGTGGGATGGGACGCTTGCGTGGCCTGGGCATGGGGGACTGCACCCCACCTGGGTTCTGTTTACACACACAGCAGGAGGAAGGATTTCCAGGAGCCTTTAGCCTGGGGGTGTTGTGTGCTTGTTTTCTGTAAAAGAGAAGTCAAATTGTTTGTGTGGTGAGGAATAGGAAAACAGAAGGGTTTGGCTTGCAGAATAAAGGAGTTGGATGGTTTGACGAGGTTCCTCTGGACAAGTTGGAGCAGTTCACCATCAGCTGGATTGGGGTTTCTGTACTGGGGATGCTCAGGTTTGAGCCCTTCCAGGTAATGTACAGCGGCAATGGGAACAGAGGTCTTACTGGCCATTGCCAAACTGGGCAAGGTGGTGGTTGATTTGAAAGCTGTGAAGGCTCTTGAAACAAAAAATTTGTGAGGCAGCAGGACAGAGATTTACAGCTGCTGCTTCTGAATTTGCCTTGCTTATGAAGTTTGCTGTCACTCTGATATGAAGAGCTAAGTAAATGCTAAATGAACTGTATTTAAAAATACTTCCTCAATAAGTGGCCTTGCAAATTAAATTTCAGAAGATGATCTTACCTTTAGCCCATCTTGATGATAATTTTAATTATGGTTAATAAAAATTCAATCTGGATTTCAAGTTTATTGTCTTACCCCATCATGACTTCATCCTTTAACAAGATTGGTAATGATGCAGGTGTGTGCAGGGCAAAGCACTCACCTAGAGACATGGGGCTGGTAAGAAACCATAAGTGCCATTTGAAGCCTTCCCTGACTATACTAAGCTCTGCCCTAAAATCAGCTGGAACTTTTGATCCCTTTTCTTCTCTCCTGGAAGGCTGTTTGTTGGTTTCCAACCTAAATATACCTGTAGGGTGTTGATATATTGATGTTATGCCAGTATCTATCTACCTTGTTCTTCTCCTTGTCTGGTGCTTCCCTGTCCATACTGTTGACAGTATACACTCATATTCCCTAGCCATCCATCCCCTGGCTGCCTGAACAAGTCCTCGGGTTCTCTGAGAAGACCTGATCATCTTCCTGTACCTGCTCCAGTGCACATTTATCGTTCTGGGGCTCCATCGCCCGGCAGGACACGCAGTGCAGTGGGTGAAGTCTCACCTGGCCTGTTGGTGTGACTCCTTGGCCATCGTCTGTGTTTCCTCTCTTTGGAGGCTGCATTGTATGAGTTGTAGTTGGGACTTCTGTAGCATCCTTCCATCCGAGGAGCAAAGGAATGTATAAAAACTCAAGGGGATCACAGTGCTGCTAAGCGCCGCAGCAGCCAGCTTTCCTCCCGTTCCATCCAAACCTTCTGGAAAGGGTGGTTTGTCACGTAGGGTGTCCCATCAGCTGTCCATCGCAGGTGGGGATACTCGGGCAGCCTCGTCATCTTGCTGTCTGTTTTCTTGGAGAACTGGTGGCAGGGCTTTCGGGAAGTGCCTTGCTGTTAGCGACACGTGCGCACTGCTGAGCCCCCTTGGCCCCTGCCCAACTGGACCCGGAGCCTGCTGGTGCTGCCAGAGATCTGCCGGTGCTGGATATTTTCCTATGGGTGTTACGGGAGTGTGCAGCTCTTTAAAAGCCAAGTTGGAAACACTCCCACTGGGAGTTTCTCTTTCCCTTTCTCTGTTTTTTTCTTTAATCTCCAGGAGGTTTCACAATTACAGATTAGGGATACATCAGCAGGTGGCCATTATTATTCACCTCCTGGTGCAAAATTAATCTTTGCTCTGCGGAAATCAAGGACAGGGTAGAGGACTGAGTGAACTGCCAGCTCCATAAAGATAATCTGGCAAATTAATGGATGCACTGTGTACTTTTAATGGCATTTTTTCTGTCTTCCTTTAAGCGTTGTGGTTGCCGTACATAGTATAGCATGCCCTTCGCCTTCCTCCTGCTCCAAACCCTGGTGAGAGCCTGTGGATGAATTTCCATGGAAGGGGAGCGGAGAGGGCAGCCTTTGGGCTTGGAAAGTGTTTGTGGCTGGCTCAGCTATCCAGAGTTTTCCTTTCTGAGCTTGCTGGCCTGGTATCCCAAACGTTCATTTAATCAGAAACATGTGCAGACACAGATATTCCCCACGTGTCAATTGTTCAAAGGGAAGGACGAGAGCAAAAGCGACTTTGAAACCAGTTGTTCCGCTATTCCCCATTCAGTGAGCAATGAGTAACCCATGGCTGAGGCCACGTACCAGTGACCCAGCTGGATTGCTGGTCTCCTGCTGGGGTGGAAGAGCTGTAAGCGCTGCGGCAGCTTTCCTTGCCTTTGCACAGGGCAGACTTTGGCTACTCACACGTCTATTTCTTGAAGCCAGTTTCCTGACGTAAGAGGCATATACAAAGAATTTTTCAGCTGTCAGTTGAGGAGAAGAGAAACTTAATATCAAAACTAAAGATAGGAGGATGGTCAAAGCCAACTAAGGTAGTCTGCTCAAGTATTTTACTTAACCTGAAGGTTTATAGCAGTACTGCGTCTGGACTTTATGATCATTTATTTATTATAGTCTCTTAAATCACTGCATTTGAGCAATTTCATTAGGAGTAACCCTTTTGCAGTTTCTTTCTCTTCTCTCTTGGCCTGTGCTTTTAATAAAGTGATGTCACTTGCTTGGAGAACCTTAAATGCCATGTAAGCTTCATGTGATAAGAAACTTTAAATGTGCGCATTGAAGAATCTGGCAAGGCACAACTTGTAAGGGAATTTCTTTTAATAGTAAGCTGATCTAACTGGAAGACATGGAGAAACACTTGCAGAGGTCTCGGAGGAGGCTTGTTGCATACACGGGCTGTGCTCGCTTTCTGGAGCACACTGGCGGCTCCTCCACGCCCTGGGGATCCATGAAGTCCCTGGGAGGCAGATATACATCCCGTGCTATTTTTATAAAGTTTATTTCACAGTTGCTCAATGACAAGTTCAAGTTTGGGCCTGGGTTAGATCATTGTACTTCTATATTTGATATTATGAAACTCTGGAAGTGGTACAAGCGGTGGTGCCGTCTCATTTGAACCAACCTGAGCACCAGGACACCAGCTCTGTCCCGGAGAGCCTGAACCTGCAGGGCCAGCGTCCCCACAACGCAGGTTTCCTGCTCAAAACAGTGATCAAACCCACACACCTTCTGCTAAAAAAAAAAAAAAAAAAAAAAGTTGGAAAGTATACCTGGTTTCTAAGGTTGTAGGAAGCCTTCAAACATCTGTCTTTGTTGCCTTCGCATCTTCAGAGTTGAAGAACTTATACGCAAGGGGTAGAGTTTTGCTCGTATTGCAGTTCATACTAACTATTGATCATAAGTATAAAGTAGGGTATGTAGTGGTGGAGTCTGAGATTTCAAGGTTTCCAATTCCTCTGCTGATTTTCAGCGCCGGACTGATTCCTGTTTCTTGTTCCCAACCTTCTGGAGAGCAACAAGCCTTTCAAGCCTTCCAGCCTTTTACCATTTCATTTTTATAACAAAAACCACATGGATTACAAGCTGATAGGTTTGAGATTATGTCCCGGTGGCTCTGCGTAGCACTGCGTTGCCAAAATTGGGGTCCTGCCCTGGGATTGGGCAGCCCAGAGGGTGCCGTCGGTGTCATAGCTGTAATTGCATTTTTGTTCCATTTGGCAGCTGGTGATGGAGTTCTGCGGCGCGGGCTCTGTCACCGACCTCATCAAGAACACGAAGGGGAATACCTTGAAGGAGGAGTGGATCGCCTACATCTGCAGAGAGATTTTACGGGTATGTGTCCAGAGGGAGCTAACCATCGGGGGTTGTTGGAGTGTCACACTCGGTGCTCGGGGGACATGGCAAGGCTTTGGCTCTGCAGGCTTCGTGGCTGCCGCGCTGCCACGGGCTGGAGCCTCTTTGGTGCCGGTAGGCATGAATGATTCATGTGCTTGTATGATGCATAATAAATAAGCCCTGTTTAATGCCCTTTAGCTTTGTTAGTTCCCTGACTTTTAACGCTCTTTTTCCTTCAACAAAAATATAATTTCCTTCAGTATTAATAGGGCAAAGATTTATTTACATTAGAATTACATTTTCAATTAACAGAAAGGTGAGGACTAATAAAGTCTGTGGAAAGAATCTTTGTGATTAAAAAGCACCCTACGTTTTATAAATCCACATGTCTCTGGCTTTAATGAGGATGCTGCAGCTTTTATACCCACAAGACAAATGTTTGACTGGAATGTCTTAAAGTGGGCCACACCAGAGTTTCACGTACTGGGAGATGGCAGCTTCAGCAAAGGCTTGCTTACATTTTGCACAGCTGAGGTCAGATGATGTGATCGTAATGGTTGCCCAACATTAAAATCTATCACTCCTTGAACCAAGGTTTTGTTCAGGAGAAAACAGAAATATTGGGCATGTGAAGGAAGCCTGTAGAAGAGCCATTCAAGCGATAGGACAAGAGGAAATGGCCTCAAGTTGCACCAGGGAAGGTTTAGATTGGATATTAGGAAAAATTTCTTCACCGGAAGGGTTATCAAGCATTGGAAGAGGCTGCCCAGTGAAGTGATGGAGTCACCGTCCCTGCAGGTGTTTAAAAGACATGTAGATGTGGTGCTTAGGGACACGGTTTAGTGGTGGGCTTGGCAGTGCTAAGTTAACGATTGGACTCGATCTTAAAGGACTTTTCCAACCTAAATGATTGTATGATTCTCTGAAAGAAAGTGAGGCAAAGTGACTGCTCTGAAAAGAGGCGTCTGATGCTGCTGCTGAGGCTGACGCTGGTGTCCAGAGGTGACACAGCACTTCTCTGTTGGCCCTGCATGCCACGGTCCACACCAACACCATGTGCAGAAGATGCTGGCACTCTAGGTAATCCGTTGTGGTACAGACGCTGCTTTCAGTGCCAGGGAACCACAGGTACATGGGCTTGTTTTAAATGTATGAGCTCTGTGAGCCTACTTCTTAAAATAGTCCCTGGCAGTGAGTCAGAACCCAGCCACTGACTCATGTCCCAGGGCCACCATCGCGTGTCATCGCTTGCATTTTGGCCGCACGTTGAGGCAGTTAGTTGGTGACCTCTGTAGGATTTCAGGTGATGAAAGGCTCCCACCTTTGTTCTGCAGAAGGTGGCTCAGTCTTAGTTCAGAAGTTGACAGCCAGTTGTAATTCTAACACGAGGCACGTCATTAAAGGATTTATTGAAATTCAGCGAAATTTTTGCTTTGCCTCCAGTGCACAAAGGTGCCTCTAACCAGGTATAACATGGCTAAAAAAGGGCTGCCATACCGATATAATCTATTCCATGGTGGTGTCCAAAGGTAACGAGCATAAAATGACTAATAACTACCAGCAGTGAAAGCAGAAATTATTTTCTTCCTCAAATATGAGTGTTTAATGTGAAATGTAAACCTAATACAAAATTAGTTTTTGAAGTAATCCATACTTTTTGTAAGCTGGCGATATAGGTGGATGTTACTTTGAAGCTGAAATAATAAATGGATGAAATAACAATGTAGGTTGCAAAAAGAAATTAATGAGCTAATAAAAAAGCACAACAGAAAAGCTAGTGTACCTTTAGCCTTTGAGACAGGCTTTTAATTTGAGCTATGTCTCTATTAGGGGTATGTGCAAGTTGTAACATTTGTATTTGCATGGTAGCTTTTTTAATACAAGCTTTTCAGTCTATTGAAGTCCAGTTTATTGGACTGATATAACAAAAGAATTGTTTTCTTCAGTTTCTGGATGGTGGAAATACAGAAAGGACACAAACTCATTCTATTATTTCTGCCACAAAAATGGCTCCCTAAGGCAAGGGAGCACATGGGGGAAAATATGTCTAGAGCTATGGAGGAATTTGGTTAATATGGGTTCCTGCAGAAACTGAAAGGTTGGTTTTAATCCCTATAGAATTGACGATTCTCCTGCAATGGAGAGCACCCACTGTGGCACATACAGCCCATCGGTGGGCGTCTCGCTTGCCGGGCATGTCCTCCCAGCATGTGACATAGGACAGTATTTTGAACACATGATAAACAAAAGCGTTCTCAAATGCTTAACTCCAACTGTGAATCTTTCATTTCTGGAGCGTAATTGGTTGAGGAGGAATGTCAGAAAATAACATGCTTTGAACTTGGATTCCTCTAACCTTTCTCTGAATTCTCCAGGGCTTGAGTCATCTACACCAGCACAAAGTAATTCATCGAGACATCAAGGGACAGAATGTATTGCTGACAGAAAATGCAGAAGTTAAACTAGGTAAGAGTGGGTTAGAGCTCTTGGAAACTGCAAGTGGTCTGGCTGGAGAGCCGCAGCAAAACTGACTTGTACGTGACTTGGTGAAAGGAGATGGATACTGGGAGCTACGCTGTGTTTTCTCTCGTGCCAGCATCAATAACGTGACCTTGGGTGTTGTTGACCAAGCGCGGTGCAATAAACTGCCTGTTGTTGATGCTCAAGTTCTGCATGCAAAGATGTCCTTGCAGTGGTGTTTCTGTTCAGACAGGTAGTTTGGGCAGCTCTGCCATCAGATACAGGTTAAGCAATCAAGACACATTTTTCATGCCCCAGGTTGAAAATTCCCCTGTGTGCATCGCCAGGCATTATCGAAGGCTGTTCCCCCACAGCTTCATAGTAGTGTCCTACAGGATCGTATTCCATTCAGTTTAGTAATAATCTAATAATCTAATATTTTCTAATCCATAATCCAGACTTGTTTTCCAAGATAACCTGTTGGAGAGAGCTTAATTTGCAAGAAGTACTCAGAATTTCATATGCAGTGTTATTCACCCTGGAGAAGACCAGGCATTCAAGTGAGGATCGTATAGAAGACAGCAGATCAGCACAGATGATGTGCTGATGTCCTCAGCTGTCCAGCACCAATGTTATTAAGGCTGTCTTTGCGTGTTTTAATTTATGCTAGTGATGAAAGATCCATTACACTGGTAAAGTGAGGTGCAAGCCTTATTTTCCCATGTCTATCCTCTCTCTTTACAGCAGAATAAAACCCCAGCTTAACAGATGGCACCACCAGCTCGTTTGGCTTTATGCTGGTGAAGATTCCCCTTCAAGGGGAAATTCTCCAGGGCAAATCTCCAACCATTGTGTTGTGCAAAGTGAACTTAGTGGACCATAGAGTATTCTCTCACTGATTTGATTTCATCAGGTTTTGCTTCATTTTGCAGCTCTCTGCTTGACATTTCCCTATGGGCCTTTGTCCTTGGCCCTTAGTTCCTTAAGTCTTTTGCATTTCTGCTATTTCCAGCAAGAATTTAGGTAGAAAAATGAGGCTTCTACCAGTATTTGGCAGGCTTTAATTCAAATGAAAAAGCATAGAACAAAGGCTGCTGCTTATTCATGTTGCTAACCATGTTTCTCATTAGTATGAGGAGCTGTGATTTCTTTTCATTGCCTCCTGGCAAGGAGGAAAAGGCACAGGGTTTCGTACAAAACCTGGACATCAGATGATGAGGTTTGTCCTTGACTGACCTCTGTTGATCCCAGCAGAGACCAAACAGGAATGTCTCTGGCCGCGTCTTTCTTTCCTGACCATGCACAGGAGTTGGTCTGAATGAGCTCGATGTTTTACATTCAACAGAAAAGTGTTGCTCAGGTTTGTCTGCGACCTTACAATGCCCTGGTGTCTCTCTGATCCACAGTGGATTTTGGTGTCAGTGCTCAGCTGGACAGAACGGTGGGCAGGAGAAACACCTTCATTGGAACGCCTTACTGGATGGCCCCCGAGGTCATTGCCTGCGATGAAAATCCCGATGCCACTTACGACTTCAAGGTACCTAAACGAGCATCTTCCTACTCTTTTATACGTCATTACAGATGTAATCTTTGCAAAGTCAAGCACGTTTACTAGTAAGGCAGGGAAGGAACTAAAGCAGCACTTACTGGTGCTTGCAATGAGAGTTGTGATCATAAACATCTGAAGAAGGTGCTTGGTGTGATCTCAGATTTTATGCCCCAGTACCATGAACTTGAGCACTCAGGAATTTAGTATGTTCTTGCAGCTTTGAAAAATATGTTGACAAGCAGCATAGTCTCCTCCTGCTTTCTGGCTGTTGGATTTTGAGATGCCAATTCAGGTCCGACGTGAATCTTTGTTGTGCTGTTCACGTATCCAAATTTACTGTGAAGAAGCCTTTCCCCATGCTGAGAAAGGTGTCAGACTGAGGCTTCCTACCTGCTAGCCTGCTTTTCAGTGCTGCATGTTTAAATACTACAGGCAAACATGCTGTATTTGCTCTATTTACTCTGGAGAGAAGTCAGGTCAGGTTTAGAAAGGGCAAAATCACATCTTCTGGCCTGCAGGCTGGTATTCACAGGGAGATCTGAAGGCTGCCACACAATCAGACATTTAGGGGGCTGACCTACTTTTCACATGTCTCTCTAGCCTGTTTGAAGTTTATTTTTGGATTAGTGGCAGCACAACATTGCTGCTGAGTTATAATGTGGTACAGAGCCCCGTGCCACACAGCGGGTCCGCAGGAAGGTTATGAGTCCCACCTGCCCATTCAAACTACAGTGAGGTCTGATGTATAAAGCAGGGAGAGCTTTAATATATTTTATCTTGTTTCTGCCTTACTGCAAGTTTCTGGACACATGTCTGTAGAAATGTCCCTTGGTTTTTTGAAGCATGCAGAATTTGAATTTCTAGCTCCAAACCTCCTAAGGTGCACTGAGCGTGTCCAGAGAGGAGAGCAAGTCATGGACACATGAGCTTTGGGGGGAGAAGCTCAAACATATATACAGCTCGCTGTACCTCTGTTCGTGTGCGTGCTGAGAGGTCACTTTACAAGGTAATGTTTAAAAAGGACTTTGAGACCCTCTGGTGTGGAGCTAGGTAGCTGCTTTCTAACAGTAGGACACTACAATGTAGTAGTGCAGCAGCCCACCATCATGGTACGATTTGGGGTGCAATTTCCAATCACTCAGAGAAATTTTTGAGATGGAGGATTTTAAAGTAACCAAGCGATGCTTTGGTATTGCAGCTATTTAAGTGCATCAGTCAACTTCTGAAGTGATGGTTTTCCAGAGAGCAGCTCTCCAGTCCGAGTTCAGACTCGGGGTTACATAAATCGTTAATGATAAGGACATGTAGAAATAGTTTAATCTGCAATTACTTAATACTCTTTGATTAACCAATTACAACAGGCGTTCCCTCAACTCTGCTGATGGCAGTGCTTCGTAGCAGGGCTGCAGCCCGTGCTAGCTGCTCTCGCCGCTTCTCCGGTGACAGCCGCCTGGTGCAACGCTCTAATTAATCGCAGCTTTTTATTTTATTTTATTTCTTTTTTAAATTTTAAAAATCTTCATAGGCTACTTTCTGCCCTTAGAAATCTCTAAGGTTTTTCCTCTTTCCAGAATAACTAGGGCACTTAATATGCCGTTGACTGATGCACAAACGCCGAGACCAGAATCCCTCTATTGTCCCTGAGGATCAAATGCTCGTAGCGAGCCGGGCGCTTGCGTCTCTGAAGTTGGCATTGACCGTTTTCCCTTGGCTGGGGGTGTGAAACAGAAGGCTGATTGCTGCCGACACACTCACTGCAGGGTGTTTTCGGAGCTCGTGGTGATGTGGGAGCCACTGGACATTAGTCTGTACCCCAAATCACATCCCTGCACCTGATGCTCTTGCTTTGAAGTGTGTGTGGGGAAATGTAAATGATTTTTTTTTTTTTTAAAGGGATGCAAATCAGATGCTCTCAGGTTTAGCCGACTGGCTTAAAATAGTGAATACAAAAGATGAGATTTATAGGGTGAAAAAAGGAATCCTTGCAGGCTTAATCTGTTGGACAAAAAGTCTCTGATCTCACTGTTATCTTAGCCAGAAAGAGATGCCTGTGTAATCTATGGAAGGAGGCAGTAAATACCTCCTCACAAAAATAAACCACTTTCAAAAAGAACAAATAGAAACCCCACATTGTTCAGGTTATTGGTTTTTCCCCCAGATGTTTTTCCTTTTTTCTTTAGAGATATCTTGTCAATAAGCTTAGAATCAAAAGGGGGGGAAGAAAAAGGAAGCTTGCTTCCCTTCCCAAGTCAAGGCAATGCAAATATATTAGCACAGCATCATTTCGCTGGGTGGACTGAAAAGCTTTTCATACTCAAAAATAAAAATGCCATACAAAGAAACCCCCCTGAATTCCAGTTCATTATAAAATGCGTGCTTCCCGCTGAGTTTTCTGCTTTCTCTGGGAGACTTAGAGAGGTGATAATCTCTTTCTATATTGCTCTAGCTTTAAGATCACTTGGCATCTTGTGTATAATACTGGGCACCTCGATATGGAAAGACACACTAGGAATTTGGAAGGAGTTCAGCGGCAACCCGAGGGGAACGGGTCATGTGTGCTGAATCATGTGGAAAGACTGCGATAATTAAGTATGCGGCAGAAATCCCAGCTGACCAGAAACAAAGAATGGATGAGACTGTCCTGCGAAAGGGCTGGAAATAAGATTTGAGAGAGAATTTTTAAGCAGGTACCAAGATGTGTAGCAAGGGCGGCATTTGTTAGGGGAGAACTTGAGTTAAAAATGAGGAGAAGTGCCTTGAAATTGAAAATCCAAGTTGTCTTTCCTGGATGGTGTATGTGGTCCCTAGAGGCTCACTCTTGTTCTGGCTGAGCTTTTGGGGCTCTGTGCTGGAAAAAACAACCTTTCTGGGATTTACTCGCTAAATTGCAGGTTTAGAGGCTTGAGGCAGTTTGGAAAGGGCAGCTCTTGAAATGCAGAGGAGAAAACTGAAGTGGGACTGCAGGGACGTGGCAGAGAGCAGGGCGAAGGCAGAGCAAGATGTGAGAGCTGGAGGTGCAGGAGGAAAAGTGGAAGGCAGACTCCGTCCCTTCCACCTAACTGGAGTTGAGCTGGTCTGCAGCAAACATCAGCTGCACCTACGTAGCGTCAGGCTTGTCCTGGTCCCCTGCGCACCTGCAGCTTCTGCCCTTGCCATTGCTGCCCTCCCATCCCAGGCAGGTCTCTCCACCCCCCTGGAGACGCGCTTGAGACAAAGGCACCAAAATTAGTCTGGGTCCTGTTCCCAGTGCAGCGGGTGCTGGCTTGTGAATCATTAGCAGCCCTATACACAATGTCCAGAATAATGAATTAGCCGCCTTCTGCCAAAATACCAAGTTGCGGCAGTGCCGTTAGGGAAGGTGCTCGTTTTCTCTCGCCGGGCACGTACTGTCTCTGCCTCCACTGCTGGCGGGAGAGCCGAGCCATCCTTTGGGGCTCGTTACCAGATCTCGAGGTGCAGCCACAGCTCGTTAGCGGTGGTGGGGTGGGGTGGAGGCACTGGAGGGCAGCTCACCACTGCTCTCTGCCAGGGAGCTGGGGATACAGATGTCCCTGTTTGTGAGGGGGAAAATGAAAGGAAGAGTGATACAAGTACGAAATCAAAGAGTTTTCCAAATAGGTGCGTTCTCTGTGCTCTGATCATTCAGGAGACTCAACCAACCATGTGGGCTGAGCAGGGCTTGGGAATAGGGTAAATGAAAGTGTCCGTTTCTCCTTCCACTGGTGAAACGCCGCTTTTCAGACTTCTATTTAATGAGCAGTCCATGATACAAGAGCCTCCTGAGATATCTCAAGATACTTCATGTTTTTAATCTATTCCAGGCAGCCTGTTTTCTTTGGAGCTGTATCAAATCCGTGCAAGTGTATCACCCAGCTTTAAGCAGGGAGTCAGCAGCCAGGTTTGCTGCTTACCCCAGCTCCGAAGCCGGGGAATAGTTTGTTACCAGCTCATCCAGGAGCTGGGGTTTCATTCGTTAGTGCACAGGGCTCGTTAGGATGCCCTCACCAGGGGACCTTCAGGTCACCAGCATCTCCTTAGGCAGTGTCCTCACCACAGCTACTGGGAGTGCTGCCCCAGCAAGGTGGTCGTGTCCCACACCAAAAATGCCTTGAAGGTTTTGAAATAAATCTTGGGATAAACAGCAGGGTTGGGAGCCTCTTCTAAAGCTCCAACACATGGCAGGAGGATAACACAAGCTCCCAAGGTATGGGTCCGGGGGCTTGCAGAGGACACGGAGATCCGGCTCACAGGGCTGAGCCCCCTGAGCTGGGGAGAGCCACGCTTCCCCCCTCGCCCAGTGCCCACCACTGTGATGATGCTTCTCTGCATCACGTGTGTCCCTCTGCTTTCTTTTACAGAGCGACTTGTGGTCTTTGGGGATAACGGCCATCGAGATGGCGGAAGGCGCTCCCCGTAAGTAGTTGCATTGCTCTGCTTTAATTAACCCGGGGTTGTAATGTGCTGGGGTTTACTGAGCACCACCCAGTGCTCAGTTCTGTGCAAGAAACATGGTGCAGAGGTTTCCCCAAGCAGCCTGGGCTTACCGGGACAGAGCTTGCAGGGTCCACAGGGACAAAGCTGCCAGGGCAGCATGGCCCAGAGGACAGGATGGGCAGTGAGCAAAGGCACATGATGTTGTATGAATCCTGATATGCCACTTAAGCACTTTGGGACTCAGTCACCTGAAATAAAATACAGCTGTAGAAGGGGTGGAGGACTGGAAGCAGGTAAAACACTGCTCCTCAGAGCTGATGTTTCACCAACCTCCGCAGTGACAGAGGTATTGGCACTGGGTTCAGCTGCTGCATCTGCACAGGTCATGCCACCGTGGTTTTTCGGCATTATCCTGAGACAGTCCTTGTGTGCTGGTAAATGCGAGTAAATGAAGCAGAGCCTAGTGGCACGTGGGGCAGCTGTACTGTGTTGCGGGCCCGTTGCCGTCAGCACCGACAGGGTGCTGAGGACACGCGGCTGCAGGAGCGCAGGCGTCCCCAGCCAGCCCCTGCCGCGGAGCCCGGCCGTGCTGGGGACACGCATCAGCTCTTACCAGAGCTCCAGGCTGCTGCCAGGCCAGGGCTTGTCTGTAGGGGGTTATCGCTGCAAATCCCCCTGCCATGCGGGTCTTGTAGCTTCAGAGCAAACTTGGGTCTCCCCATTTGGGCAGGTAGCCTCTCTTTAGGAAACCCGGGGGTGGGGGGTGGGTCTGCGCAGCACCATGCCGTTTTTAATGCGTCTTCTTGCAAATTGCAGCTCTCTGTGACATGCATCCCATGAGAGCCCTCTTCCTCATCCCCCGCAACCCGGCCCCAAGGTTGAAATCAAAGAAGTGGTGAGTCCCTTTCTTAATCTTCAACGACTGCAAAAACATTTCTGGAGCAACTTGTTTTTGCAGCCCAGGCACACTGGGGACTTGGTGCTTACGTTTATATAGCTTCAGGGGTTGGTGATGGTCTCCAGCATCACGCCAGTGAGTGCAGGTTTGGGTCTTGATCTCCTATGGAGAGGCAATTTGGTCTGCAGGAGTCGCTCACCATGGGATGGAGGGCTTCCTAGGTAGGCAGAAAGGGGAACGCTCTCTAACACTGCCATTTCGCAGCGCAGAGTTGGCTTTTCCAAGGCGGTTTGTGCAGCCTGAAGCCAGATGACACTTTGCTTGGCTCCCATTTCTTTCCAGTCAGGTTCCGTTTTCAAGTGGAAACATGTATCCAGGCCAAAAAAAAGGATAGTTTATCTTGAAGGCCCAGGAATGCAGAGATTTGTACTTAGTTTGGACTTTATTTTAAAATTTTGCAGGAAAAAATACTTCACTGTTTTGAAAAAAAAGCAGGGCATGCCAATAAAAACCCGTAGGAAAAATATTTCTGAAGCCCAGCAGATGTTGTTTTGTTACTGTATGTTCTGTACCGATGGAGCTGGAGTCCTTAAAAATACTCATCTTTGGTTTATGCTGTTTGCCTGCTCCAGGTTCAGTAGCGGTTTGGTCAGGAAAGATCTGCCAGATGTTAGAGAGGCAGCACTGCCCCTTGCTCCCAGATAGGCTGAGGTCGCAGGGGGAAGTTTTGCCTTATTCCTGGAAATTACGCTTATTATCTTGTTGAAGACGCACATAAAAAAAGAAGAGCAATTGGTATTGAAAACACTTGGTGCCACAGCAGCAGGTATTTTGTTGCTGGGAGAGGAGTGAGAGGGGCTTGGAGTACTCTGCATCGGATTCATGATGTTGGGCTTTTAGGACCAGCCTCTGAAAACTCACCCAAGCTTTAGCAGGAGGCATCTTAATTTTGTCAGCCCGATCATCAGCTGCTCCAGTACCAAACCAGGAGGAGAACGACCTTTCCCGGCTGGGTCTGCAGAGGGTGTCAAAGATGCTCGCTCTCCTCGCGCAACCTTTTGAGGATACCATTAGTCAGCTAAGAAAAATAGTTTATACGGTTGTATTCTGCCAGATCACCAGCCTTCTACTTCATTATCCTCACTGCTACAGCACAAAATGGATTGTAAGACTTCAGAGTTTATTTTTCATGCAAAAGTGCTGTTTATTCAGCAAAGGCTTCCTCAGCCTATAGACAGAGGGGGGCTGACGAAAGCAGGTTTTGAGCAGAACATTTCCCCATCTCCGTAAGGTAAAAATGGAGCTGGGATGCAAGTTATATTTTTGTCCCTGCTCTGAGATGTGCTTTGTGTGAGCCCAGGTGTTTCCCGGCATTGCCTTCCCCTCGCGTGTCTGGTGGCTGTCTCAGATTTGCACGTTTTGTGGTGGTGAACTGTGGTGGTATCTGCCTGGGCTCAGCTGGTCTGTCCAGGGCTATGCTTTGCCCGTGCCAGTGACGGCATCCCGGCTGCTTGGAGAGAAGGGTTGCCTGGGAAGTCATAGTGTAATGAAACTCCAGCTTCAACCCCTCCGTGAGCAGAGCTGGGACACACATACCCTAGGCAGCTCAAACCTATGTCCATCTTCCAAGCTTTCCTTGTGATGGGAAGCTCCAAAGGATCCAGACAAACCTCCACCGACTCTACTGATTCCTGAAGAGCAGTTTTTTTCAGCATTTTCAGTGGGACACTGGGCAAACTTGCTGTCCTCGGCTCGTTTCTCAGTTGGAGGTTTTGGGCCTGGCCAAGATGGGTCCTGGAGTTCTGCAAGCCCAACCCAAGAAGACTGGAGATGTTTGACCAGGCTGTCACAGTGGCTCTCTGGCGATCAGTGGGTTGGTTTTCACAAGCACAGATCACAAGACAAAAGCAAAATGAAAAAAGGTTCAACTTGAACCTTGAGTTTGTCCTTGCTTTTGTGCGTGGCAACACATAAAAGTACACCAAGCAGGCAGACCATCTTTTTCCTTATGTGAAAGAAATAGCGAAGTGACTCCAGCAGCTTTGAGGGTAAGTCAGGGAAAGCCGAGAGGGAATGCAGGCACGGGAGCTGCCCCGAATTGAAAATCCCAGAGAGGAAAATACTTTTGTTGCTTACTAAATCCTTCAACTCGCTTTTAAAATAGCGCTCTCTTCCTATGAAATCAAAGACTCTTTGGTATCATTTTCTTTCCCAATTAAAGCCAGCCAGCAATGAAGCTTTATTTTCTTCTTCCTGCGTTTCGCAGGTAAAATGGACTTCAACTTGAGCGATGTCGTTCCCATAAACACTCCCTAGCCCTGCCTTATAAGAGATGACAAAAGCTCCTTGTTAATGGGGTGATATTTGCACTATGATACCACTTTTCATCCAAGCAGCTGCAAAGACTTTGCAAACATCGATTTAAGCTTTACAAACCCCAGGAGCTGGAGGAGTGCGTGTTTCATGAAGGTGGGCTGATCTGTGCCCGGGGAGGGGATGAGACGTGTGAGGGTGCCCTCCTGGATCAGAGCCAGGGAGAAAGCCCTTGTCTTCTGCTCCAGCTCCTGTGGGGGCTCAACTGTGCCACTGGACAGGCTTGCTTTTCTGGAGAGGAAGATTTCAGGAAAACCGGAAGCCTGAGCTGGTCCCTATCCATAGCTGCTCAGCCAGCTCCAGGATGCAAAGGTGTCTTAGGGCATCACAGGGCACTGGGACCCCCATCCCCAAGAGATGGGCAAACCCATCCCTTGCTGGAGGATAACTTTTTAGCTACTTCACCTCAACCATATTTGCAAGTGCTCTGGACCACACATCCAGGACTGGAGTCTCTCCAGCTTCACACCAACAGGAGAGAACCATATTTTCAAAGCAGGGTTTTTTTGAGCATCGCATGGATTGTCCCTTCTGGATGCACTGAGATGCTGGGTTTCTTGAGGCAAGGTGGGGAAGGAAGATTTGCTCCTTAATAAAGCTGGAGGGAGGATTTAATTGGATCCAGTAGTTTATTTTACTTTTGCATCTCAATTTGGAGGGATTAGCACTTAAAAGATAAATCACTTTTAGTCTGACAGCTTAAAAGTAAAATCCCTGAAAGTTTATTGTTTTACTTTTAATGCAATTCTGTAGTATCTGTTGGCTTCTGACATTAATTTACACTCATTTTCCTATTTGCTAAAGCAACGTAGAGTATAGTGGCCTGTCAACATCTTTCTCTCTTGTAAATCCCTGTTCTCTTGGGTTTATAATGTGATGAAATTAGTTCCAGGAAAACTTCTGATATGCAACACTTGAGACTAAGAGAAATCTGTTTATTAAAGATTTGGCTGAAATTGTTTTAGCTGAGATTGAATTTAACTGTTTGCTTGAAGGCAGGCTGTGAAAAGGGGCTGGGCTCTGCCACCCACAGCCAGGTTCCCACCTCTGCCCAAGCCATGCTGCCCAAAGAGCATGTCCCGTTCGCCTGGATCTGTGATCAGGGAGAGCGGGACAAGGTGGCCCCTGGGACCTGGTGGGTTAGTAATGCTGCTGGGTCTCCCTGAGAGAGCAGGGACGGGCTGCAGGCGGTGAGCATCGCTCAGAGGTTGTCTGAGCTTTAACAAGCCATGTAATGTTGGGTGGTTAAAGCTAAAAAAACCATCAGCCTCACTTGCCCCGCTCATGTTCAGAAAGGTACATCTCTTGAAACACCGTCCGGGGCCATAAAATATGAGAAACAATCCATTACGGAATTGCATTTATATCTGTATGTGTTGTCTCTCGTTTCTATCGGCAGTTTCACAGGTCAGAGAGAAGGGAGGAGGAACACTCCCTTGCGTTTTCTTGGTTGCCATTGATGATATCTGGCTTTGGTGATTCCCTGGTCAGGTCGTACTGATGGGTCCCAGCTTTCTCCAGACTCGGCAGAATGGTGGTTTCTCCTAATTGCACCAGGAAGGCACAGATAGGAGCATGCATGGGAAGAGTAGGAGGGGACAAAGTGATAGAGGGCACATGTGATGGTGCAGCTCTGAGACAGTGCTAAGCATCAACAGAGAGGTCATGGCAATCCTCTTGGAAGGCTGCATCTGAGCAAGAACTGTGTAGCAGCCAAACAATCTTCTCAAATACTCACAGGTTGCTCACTTTCTAATACAAAAATCGATATATTTACCTCTTTTTTCTGTACCTTCCTTTTCTGTCCTTGGCCAGGTCAAAAAAGTTTCAGTCCTTCATTGAGAGCTGCCTAGTGAAGAACCACAGCCAGAGACCAACCACGGAGCAGCTGATGAAGCATCCCTTCATCCGAGACCAGCCCAACGAAAGGCAGGTCCGCATCCAGCTCAAGGATCACATCGACAGGACTAAGAAGAAGCGAGGCGAGAAAGGTTAGTGGAGAAGCAGCACCCTGGGCAATCCTTGACCTCTGCCATGCACTTGGAGATCCCTAGCATAGGCCGTGCGGGCGAAGCATGTGGGTGGAAGGAAGGCAAAGAGGACTGGGTTGCTCATGCTATCAGTACCGGTTTCCCTTACTTCAATGGCTAAGTTTGTTCGCAGACTGGTTGAATTAAAGAGGTGTGGTCCTTCTGTGTGACCACGCTTCTTATGGTTTTGAGGTCAGATTATTTTGTTTGATTTGAATCTTCTCAATCATTGAAACGAAAATAAATATCCATAACAAAACAATCGGTGTTCTTACAAAGCCTACAGGTGACGGTCATTAGAGCTAATCAATGTTTTTAAATCTTTTTTTTTCCTGATGAGAAACGATGTCTTTTTTGTCCAGGTGGTGATTTCCACATGGAACATTTAAGCTTTGATTCATTAAAAAGTGTGTATAAAATTTACGTCTGCATATATGCATACTGGTGTGTGGGAGGAAAAAGCTGCTAAGCTGAATTTTTCCCAGGTCACGTATTTCATACCAAGTCTGTTGATCTACATGACATTCATGCTGCACCAGTGATGAGCAGAGTTGTGCAAACGAGCATCTAGATAAGACCCTTGCCCCAAAGCAATTCCGTTGACTGGGAATAACCTATTAAACCGAATGTTTTCAGTGAACTCTCCAGGCCCTATCAAAGTCCTCTGAAAGGGAGATCAGATAGCTGAAGAAACTTGTTAAAGTATTCAGCTGCTTGTGAACCGAATTTTAATTTGAAAGCTCATTTGTAGAATCCAGCAAATTAATATGTCACTATTTCTCTTCTTATTGGTAGCAGTATTAATTTTTCATGCGTACCTTCCAGCCCCTTGTAATAGATTTCACTACAATCAAAACAATAAAACGGGATCCCAGTGAAGTATTAAATGTGTTTAGTTTGGCAAATGAAGGTTGGACCCTAGAGATGGAGAGTAATTGGATAAATGCAAGCCTTTCTTTTACTATCATTGCCTTCATCTGATAAAGATGATATCCCAATAGAAATCACAGTATGTAGCACAATGTTGCAGTTGGGCTTTTATGTAGATGTCTTCATTGCCGGGAAAATACATGGATTTGCATAGGAAGAGCATATGTTTAGGGACAGAAGAATTGGTGCCTTCAGAGCCATAGCTAAATCCCACCTTCCCATGCCTGTGGCTTCAATAGCTTGTGGTGCACCTCCCTTTGGAGAGCCCTCCTGAAGGAGGGGGTCGCTCACTGTCTTTGCTATATGGGGAGATATTCTTATTTTATGGACACCCCCCATCTTTGCATTGAGCGTCCGTGGTTGTTGGGGCAGTTGCAAGGTGCCAGCACCCAGGGAGATCTCCCATGCTTCCCTGGCCTTGCAGGCCCCCCGCCCCCCAAACCAGAAAATGCAGGGAAATAATGCTGCTTATTCTTCGTCACATGAGAAGAGGAGTTGTCTGTTCTACCTTCAGAGCTCTGGGGTTTTCAACCACTGGAAAGACAAATGAGTCCAGGAAAGGCCATTAATAAGCAATTCTGTTCCTAGATGAGACAGAGTACGAGTACAGTGGAAGTGAGGAGGAGGAGGAAGAAAATGACTCTGGAGAGCCCAGGTAAGAATCAGCATTTCATTTCTGCCCTTAGGTCTCTTTAGTTCTGTATAAAATCAGCTTGGATTACAGGCGCATATGAACCAGAAATGGAAAAAGGATAGTTTGAGCACTGAGTCCCATTCCCTGGCAGAACAGAGTGTATTCCCTCTGCTAGATAGTGCGTGGGTATAAACTGATGCTATAGATCAGCTTAGCTAAAAGCTGGGGAAGAAGACGCGGATACCCCATTGCCTGTGGGATCTGCAGCACGGTGTTGTGCTGTCGTGCAATGTGGGTATTTAGATGTGGAAGAAAAGTGAGGTGAAATTAAAGACGACTCTTTAAAATGCGGTTCCTTACATCCAAGTGTAACTCCCTATTTCCGTGTAACTTTCCACCATGAAATCTTCGCGGTGCTGCTGCAAGCATGGTAGGGCTGGAACTTTCTTTGGTGACATTTTTCACAGTCATTGTAATTAGTATCAGGTTATTCCATTATTTCACTGAGATAACGTAGTATTTTAATAGCTGGCAATGATTCATGCTAAATGTGCTTTGTGAACAGCTAAATATAGTGTGTGCCACTGCAGCACAAGCGGCTTTGGTTAGAAACTTAATGTAAAGGAAACCTTTAGCAAATAAATTACTGGTGAGCTGTGAACAGAGCGCTGTGTCTGCTGCCCTGCCGCAACACTCGTGGTCCCTCCGTCCCTCCATCCGCTGCTGCCCAAGCTCCGTCGGGTGTTTGGATGGTGCTGGGATGAAGGGAAGAGGGGCCACGTTGGGAAATCACGCAGAACTTCCCATGGCACGAGGTTTAAGGATGCAGGGAGGGGATCTTCTCTGATGCTTCTCTACTACACAGCTCTATCCTAAACCTGCCCGGGGAGTCAACGCTGAGACGGGATTTCTTGAGGCTGCAGCTGGCAAACAAGGAGCGGTCGGAAGCGCTGCGCCGGCAGCAGCTGGAGCAGCAGCAGCGGGAGAACGAGGAGCACAAGCGGCAGTTGCTGGCCGAGCGGCAGAAACGGATCGAGGAGCAGAAGGAGCAGAGGCGAAGGCTGGAGGAGGTAACTGGCCAGAGCTGAGTAATGGGCTGGCAAAGGCTGGTTTTGGGTGGAACAGCAGGATTTCTGGTAGCAGGTCCCAAGTGACTGTTCTCAGCCTGGTTTAAGAAGATCACATCCTAACCTCTCTAGTTGGTAACCCCAAATGTTTTGTTACATTGGTCAAGCCCCCCTGCTCGTCCTTTTTGCATACCCGCCTCCGGCCACTCTCCTCACCACAGCAAGTGTTGCCAACTCTTGCGAAGGTAATAGAGCTGGTTTGCTATAAATAAACCCTTGAAATACAAAATTTAAAGGGATCCCTGGAACTGCTGAGCAGAGTTAGCCCATTACTGGGGTGATAGCTGTATTCAGTCGAGGTGGGCAAAACTCTTACTGATCCAGGTATCTGTCAAGTTCGCTGTCACTATTTGCTGCTGTGGACTGTTATAGTTGAGGAGAAGCTGAAAAGGTCCATTTGCCCTTTGCCCAGATTCACATGCCACTTGTGTCCCCTTTGGTCCCTAATTCCCAGTCCCTGCCAATTACAATTTCTCTTGCAGGGGAGGGACAGATGCCTGCCTGACTTGTGCAACGATCCATATGTGCCCTGAAGCATAAGATTTCATTACCCTTGTCTTAACATACCAGCTACAAATGCGATCGGTCATAAAATTATCCACCCCATTTAAAATCCAGCTGCAGGATTTGACCGGGTGACTTTGAGTGTCCCTGAGCTGCTCAGCCTGGCTGCGTACTCTGTAGGGAAGACTCGCTTTTGGTTTAGCTCCTAGTTCTTGGATTGCAGAAGTCCACCAAAACCCAAGGGGGCTTTTTCCCTGCTCTTGGGTCTTTGATGGGGTTTTGCACAAAGAAAGATACCCATTGCCTCGCGCTGAACTCATCCCAAGTGTCTGATTGGAGGGTTCATACATTAAGGGTAATTAAATTAGCTTGCCGAAGGGGTCACCGACATGTCTGGAAAAAGGACTTGCAGTAAATGGACTGTTAGAGCAGCCAGCCCCTTAATTCGCGTGAGCCAGAGTGTCTGTTAGGTTTCACCTGACTCTCCCTAGGGCTGGGTAATGCCCCCAGGCCAGGGGCACAGACAGGAAGGAATTTCAGGCAGCTGATGGCAATGATGATGGTGATGGTATGGCCCCTCTTCGAGGTGGTCCTCTGAGCCCCTCCAGGGCAAAAACCAACTCAGGCAAATCCCAGGCAAAGCATTTTTTTAGTCTGGTAAATATGTAGGTCTGTCATGTTGTCAGAGTGCAGAGCATGGCGCGTTCAATACATTGTAGGTCAGGCTTTGCTTTTGGTCCTGCACCCTTCCCAAAGCTGGCAAGCTGCTTTGAGAGAGGACAAGGTTTGCACGTAGATGCACCCTGAAATCCCCTGCCCCAAAGGATATTTATCTGAGGACCCTTGTAAGGAACCCTGGCTCTGCCTTTGTCCCAGTCTGCTTGCTGCAAGCGGTACAGGAGCAGAACAACAGCAGAATAAAAGCAGACACCAGATTAACTGCAATCCTGTAATGAATACAATGCTTGCTGGTGTATTAATATGTTCTCCTCACATAGAAGAAAATTGTTCTCTCTCTTTGCTGCTTCCCAGGCTGGTTTTGAATGGAGGACTAATCCCCTTGCTAAGCTGGTGAGCTCTGCCCTGAGCTACAGAGGCACTGCCTTGCAGGGTCAGGCTGTGCGCAGCCCACCAGGCTCTGCCGGTTCCCCCCATTCTTTCCACCGTGGCATTAAAAGCTAATGCCACCACAGCCAGTATTTAAAATCAATGCCTCTGTTTCTGGTGGCTCTCACAGCCCCCCTGGGCTCTTCACCCGTTGCCTTCTTCCCAGCTGCCTTACAGTTTTCAGACCTAAATTGAAAGGGAGATATCTGCTGGAGCAAAGCCGGTGAAGAGGCTTTTTCATGCTCCCACCATGTCAGAGAAGTGAGGAAAGACAGTGGGACTGTAACCGAGGGGCATCCTCTGCCCCCCCTGGCACGGGGCCACCAGCATGATCAGCCCCATGGGCTCAGCCTAGGATTAGTGCAGTGCAGGTGGCTGCGGTGGCCCCAGCATCTTCTCGGATGCCCATCTCCTCGGGGCTGTCTAGCCAGGTTTAGCCTCACCTGCATCTCCAGCCATGGAGTAAAATGAGCTCTCCTCTCTGCTAGACACCGTTTGTGCGGCAAGCAAGAAGCATAGCCGAGTTGCTATGGTGAGGATTAAAGCAGGAGTCCTTGAAGAGGTACAAACCTTCTGTTGCAAATGCGGTGGGTTGCGGCAGCGGTTAGGACAAGTGCTCTCCAGTGCAGCCAGCTGCGGCTTTGCTGGCTGTAAGGTGTCGGGTATCTGCCGTGAGCTGCTGTAGGGAAACCAGAAAAATAGTAGAGGCAGAAATTAGCAAGGTTTTGTCGCTGCTGCAGGGAGCGGGCTAGAGGAGCTGCACAAGCAGCTTTGAGCATCCTCCCCTTGAGCTTCCTGCTCATGGAGCAGTCCCAGCATCCGTGCTGGGGAGGGATGCTGCCTCTGCCCAGGGACGTGGGAAGGGGTTTGTACCCCCAGGCTGTCTCTCTATTTCTAGCACAGCCAGCCAGTGGTGGGTATAGTTTGGTCTTTATGTTCTTCCCATGTGTTTTGGGGCAGGAAGCATCTGATGGCCAAACAGAGGTACCAAACAGCGGCTGTCACAGCTGTGCTGAGTTTGGTATCGCTGCCCGGAGGCACCCAGCAGGCTCCATCTACGTCACCGCAGTTTTGCTCCAGAGAACAGTGCTGCTCCAGCTCTCATACCCATCACAACAGCATCCAAACGCTTCAGCAGCAGCCAGGCTGTTGCCTTTTGGCCTCTCTGCTTTTTTCTTTCTCTGGCTTTGCACTAACTTTGGTTGTTGACTCTTGGCTCTGGATTTATTTTAGTTAATGGGAACAGGGTTTCTTACTTTATGGTCTGACTAAGATGGGGTGTGCCTTCAGTAGGCAGCACTGTACCAGCAGATCTCTGGGAGGAGAGACCAGTGGAAGACTCAGATTACTGTATTTTCAAAATAAAGTTGACCTTTAAAACCCAGTAGAGCATCCAGGACAAATAAACACTTGGAGCTGGTGGCTTCTGGGGCTCCTAAGTCAGCCTGTTTAGTACTGCCAGGCATATTACTCTGTTTATAGAAAGAGCTCCGACTCACTGTAAGATGCTGTGAAGGTGGCCAGGCTGAGAGAGTGCATTGGCTGGGCCCAAGTGCAGCACCAAAAGGACTGACTTAGGAGGATGCCAAGCTCAGAAATGCCTGGAGTTAATTTGTACTGGAGATGCACAGCAAAAGATCTGGAGAAAGGCCTGTTGGTGGGATTACTGGTCCATTCCTCTGTCAGTGCAGAACTTCTGTAGACTTTTTTAGTGGTTTTCCAGTCTTGTCTTTAAAATACTGCCAGGGACAGAGCTTCTACCATTTCTGCTTCCTCACCCAGCAGAGCTCAAAATGAAGGAATCCCATTTTTTCTGTCATCTTGATCTTCCTAAACCAGGATTTCTGAACCTCTCACAAAGTACCTCTCATTTTAGGACCTTTTTGGGGAAATCCACCGTCTCGTAATGTTGCCCCGACAATGACATCAAATGCATATATAAAAAAGTCAAGTGAGGAAGTCTTCTGGTGGTCTCTTGATGCACTTCATGCCCCCAAGACCTGCTGCCATCCTTCTTGTCTTCTTGACGTGTCTTCTTGCATCTGTTGGACACTTGAGTCTCCTTTTTCATCAGCTGACCAATTTCCTTCTTTAAGTCTGAATCTTCTTCCAGGCAGCCAAAGAGATTTAGATTTGCAGCTGTCTTTAATTGCGGGGGAAGTAAAAATCCTCAAGCTAGCTTTGAAACTGGGACCTTCATGGAAGTAGAATTGCGGCTTTGTTTTCCCTCTTGGAGAAAGTTGGTCTCATGAATTCAAAATGTGCACCAGAACTAACTGGGAAAAAACAAAACAAACAAAAAAAAACCCCCAAACCCAAACAAATTAGAGAATTAAATATCAATAGATCAAATAGCACTAAGGAAAATATTTGTGTAATGCAGAAGGGTCAATAGGCTTTGAATATATTTTGATTTTTCCCTGTATATACATGTTCTAGATATATATAGTTCCCTAATAAGCCCTCCATTTGTTGCTGGCACAGAATGAGCCTTGCTGCACCAGTTTAACCACCAAAACTCCAGTTGAGCTGTAGGAATAACATCTCCCAGTCAGGAGCATTAGGGATCCTGCAAGACAAATCTCTGTGCAGACCCATTGGCAGCAGTGGGCAGATGTAGTCAGCAAGGGCTTTACATAACCTCATTTTTCTGCCATGTTGTGGCTTTTTTTCCTTTCTAGGTATAAAACGAAGGTCAGATCTTTGCAGGGAACATACAAAGCAAATCTAAGCATCTTGCTGTTTGCATGTGAGGTTCCATTCAGTGCAGTTAGAGAGCTGGATGTTCAGGGGAAAAAAAATTGCTGCAGCTCATTTATATGTTAACCAGCAGAAGACCATCTATTGGAAGCTCTTATAAAGCAATGCAAAAAAATTCCAGCAATTAATTATAGATAAACTTAGGTAGCTAAAATTGTGGTTGTTATTTTCTTCTGCATACGCAGGTGTCATATAGCTTGTAGGAATATTTTCATTAAGATGACAACCTTCTCACAGTACTATGGGTACATGGTGGCACTGCAGTGGTCCCAGCAGTGGTCCCTTACCCATTTCCAAGGAGACCTGCATTACCACAGCTCCTGGAGTACAGATATTATATGCTAAGCCTTACATCTCTCTAGTTTTTCTTTGGTTATAAAGCATGCAAAGCTCATGGTTTTCCTGCATAGAGCATCCCTTCATGATGATCCCAGCTAAAAGCTCCTGCGATGGTTCAGAGCATATCAGATCCCTGTTTGCCATCATGGGAAGTTCTGACCCAGTTTCTCTACCAGTGGGAAACACCTCTCCATGCTCCAGTGCTTGGTGTGTCAGGAAAGATGATGTTCCAGCCACAGTCACTCTTTCCCTGGTGGCTCAGATAAATGAGCCTGTCACAACAACGCAACCACCTAGAATATTTGTTTTCATTTGTCACTTGGAATTCCCTTTCCACTTCTTTTCTGACTCATGCTCGTGTTTGGGAGCAGTAGCCAAGGTTTCCAGGACCCTCTTCTTGGAAGTGTCGGTGCCTCTCTGAGCTCACCAGGGTCACAGGGCAGCTCCAGCCCGCCGATCGCTCGTAGTCCTGAATGCGTCTGATCTAGCAAAGTGAGCTTGCTCCTTTGAAGTCCTTGTTTCATGACAGGCCTCCAAGGGCCCTCCCACCAGAGGTTTTGCCTTTGTGTGTCTTCCCTCATCAATATTTAAAACCTGTCATTTCTAGTGCAGCGCAAATAAGATCCCATTCTGGCTTACAAGCAGCTACATACAGCTTTACCTGCAGAGTTATATAAATGCAGTCCTAATTAATTGGCGCTCTTGCCTTGCATGAATAATAGATCTGGATAGTGTAAATACACACAGTAGTTTCAGGCTTGGAGAAACGTGGGAAGTGTGCATTCGCAGTGGGAGAGGGAGGGCAGAAAACAGGGAAAAAAGGAGGGAAATAAAAAGAGATCTTTGAATCTCTCCCCCCCTTTTTTTTTTTATTCTTACTACATGCACTTTTCACATGCAGTTTTCAGCTGCGTCTTGCTGAGCTCAATCCCTACTCTAAACAGGATCCCTGCCATCCCAGCACTGCTCAGTACCGGCATGAGCAGAGGTAGGGAGGAGATGGGGGCATTGCTGGAGGCTTCGCCCACTGCAGTGCCAGGTCCTCTCCAGATGTTTGCCAGCTGCCGAAGCAGGGCTCTGTGGGGAAGGCAGCTGAGCGCACCGGGAGGCTGTGCTGCTGCCGATTCAGCCCTGCTCTGCTGAGATGGCGGTGCAGCGTTTAGCTGAAGGTGCTTGTAATGCAACCGTGACAAATGACTTGCTTATAATGTGACCTGACAAAAATGCTGTTGAGCTGGAGGGAAGTGCTGTACTCCTGGCCTTGATAAATGTATATATTCCATCCCGCTCACAGCCTCAGCCCAAAGAGCCCGGCTGCAGCAGGGCACAGAGGTCCTTTAAATATCCAGAAGAGCATCAGGATCAGGCCTGGCTTTGAAAGAAAACTGCCTGGGGGGGCTCAATTCCCAGCTCCTGGGCTTAAATAGGCTTTTAGGTGTGGAGGAGGCTGGTGGTTAGATGCTGCCTTGCAGGAGAGAGACCAGAAGTCGGGCAAGCTCGCCAGGGCCACTGGGTACCCTGGAAGGATGCTGATATGCTGCTCCCTCCCTGGGAAAAACACTTATGTCTCCTTCCTTGGAGGGGTTTGTCTTTGTTCGCCTGCTAGATTGGAAATAAAGACCAATCGGGTGACTTTTATTTAAGAAAGAGCTGTGGCATTCAGGGCCTTGCCTCCTGCCAGCCAAGCCCAGCCTACACAAGCATTATGTGCTTTATTCATCAGTGTGCTATTTTAACTAAAAAAAACCACATTAAAACCCACCCAAACCCCAGTGTGATACACACTGTGATTGGAAGCTCAGGGTAATAATGTCTGTTCAATCCGTTAGTCAACAGATCCATGCTCCTGAGTGCATGGAAGCAATGGCCATCACCGACAGCGCTCACCTAAGGAGGTCGGGGAGCGCTGGCAAAGCCAAGAAATCCAGTGTATTACCGTTACTGCTGCAGAGTTACTGCATCCCGGCAGTGTATCCTCTGCAATTTCTAGTATAGACTTCAAAAACCTACAAACAGCCCTACGTTCGCGTTGCGCTCAGCGAGGGCAGGCCTACGCGCGGAGTAACACATGCATCCCCGGCTTACGTGGGCAGCGCGAGTGACAGCGCCTGGCGTGGGACACGCCGGAGTCTGGAGCTGGCAGGTTATTTCAGGTTGGATGCGATTTTCCTTCCCTGAGGCGAGTGGAGAGGCACTGATAAATGTGGCTATAGGTGGCACTAAAGCTGTGCCGCAGCTCAAACGTTAAAGCTAGAGGAAATCATCAGAGTCCCTGTGCGGGGTAGCTGAGGATGTTACCTGTGGATGAGGAGGTAGCAGCAAGACAGGCAATGGCTCCTCCCTATGTTGAACTGTGGGGGTGTCTTGAAATGTTTGTTAAAATATCTACATATCTATCTGTAGGTATCTGTCTATAAAGGTATCTATAGATATCTCTCTCTAGAGAGATATACAGAGATATATAATAGAGTATAGAGCAGAATATAGAACAAATAGAGAATAGCATTGTAATATCTACAATACCTATCTATCTAATAGAGTAAATCTATCTCTTAGATATCTATTAGAGATATATGAGATGGATCTGGATTGTATTACACACCTATTCTAGAGATAGATCTATATAGTATCTATATAATATCCCTATAGATGGATATCTACAATAGGGATAGATACCTACATAGATATCTATCTACAGATAGATACAGATTTCAAATCCATCTGTATATACAGTGCAGGTTTACTGCAGAGCAGCAGTTTAAAGTGGATACATCTTTGTCTCCAGCTAGCTCAGCCAGCTCCTTGGGCAGAGCCGCCGTAGTCAGCTGCCAGCTCCAGCCCTCCACGTGATTTAGCAAATACATGGCATCGCCAACCCCACCGGTGCCTGCCTCCCCACTGCAGTCTGCTCGGCCACTGTGGGCTGGCCACAGGGGGAAAAAAAAAAAAAAAAAAGGAAAAAAATGGAGAAAACAGGACCAGGTTTATGCTTCAGCAGGTTGCCTCCCTGTTAGTGCTGCACGCATGTTGCTGCACCCAGCGCCTGATGGAATTATGGCAGGCTGCAGAGCCCCGGTAGCCCAATATTGGCATTTGAGTGCCCTCTGCCGATGTGCCGACTGCAGGGCTGCGGCCCCTCTGCCTCCATGGCAGAGTGTTGCAGCAGTTTGCTGCAAAACCCAGCTCCCCAGGACAGGAGAGCAGGGTGGTTCGGGTAGCTGGAGGAGTGACGTTGGGCTAAAAGCAAGGAATGTGGGGGCTGCGGGTGTCACCTGGGTGCTCAGGGCAGCCTGGACGGCTCACCGCAGGCTGTGGGTCGTCGTCACCCCAAAATGCCTTGGGTTACTGTCAGGAAAGATGCTACAGAGCGGAGCAAGCAGAGATGCGACCCAGGGGGCAGGAGTGGCCTGAGGAAGGCAAGGAAAGCTCATTTTGTGTTTTGAAAAGGAAAAACGCTTGGATTTTGGGTCCATGTTAGCTTCTGGTCTCAGCAAACCTTAAGAGGGGTGCCCGAAAATGGTGAGAAAAAGGACTTTGAGCTCCCAGGAGAGGAGAAGGGGTGCTGACCTGTGCCTCTTGCCCCTACAGCAGCAGAGGCGGGAGAAGGAGCTGCGGAAGCAGCAGGAGCGGGAGCAGCGGCGGCACTACGAGGAGCAGATGCGGCGGGAGGAGGAGCGGCGGCGTGCAGAGCATGAGCAGGTAACCCAGCGGGAGCGGGGCGATAGCCTTCGGCGCGGATTCCTCTTCCTCTAATCAGAGATTTTCTTGTAAACGCATTTTTTGCTACTCGAGAGCAAATTGCTTAATTGCTTAATTGTGTCGCTTTCCACTGCCGTCATTTATTTCTGCGTGGATCCACTTGCTGGCCTGCAGGTGTAGAGACACTTGATGCAGGTTTTTCCCCCCAGCTTGTTCCCAGGGTGGGGTTTTGTGGTGGTCCCGGTTAATGTTTGCCATTGCCTATGGTTTTTACTCTTTACCCTCGGAGGTCCCTTGTAGAGTGGTGGACACCCTGGGCTCCTTGGGCAGGGATGGAGGGTGCCCGGGCTGGTGGATCGGTGCCAGCTGCTGGGCGGGATGGATGCGGGTGCCCACCTCATTCTCCTTCCTCTTGGGAAATACTGGTTCTTTTACCTTCTCTCTCTTTTTCCTTTGATCCTTGCTGCCCATGCCTCCAGGAGTACATCAGGCGACAGTTAGAGGAGGAGCAGAGACAGTTAGAGATCCTGCAGCAGCAGTTGTTGCAGGAGCAAGCGCTACTTCTGGTAAATGGGAGGCCCCAGCCACGCTTGCCGCTTTCTGCCCGTCTCGCGTCCGCATGTGCCCACGTGCACCCGTGTCCCCCGAGTGCCTCCTGCCGTGCCGAGGCGTGGGGGACGCCGCTGTCACCACCACACCCAGAGCCTCCCGTCCTGTTCCGTGGCTGCAAGCATGCCTCGATTCCCCTGCCGCCGCTTCGGGCTGGGTCCCCTCGCAGCGCACGGCTCTCTCGTTGCATCCTTTCCGCGGCATTGGCATGCTCGTGCCTTGATGAGAGGAGCGGCCCTGTTGGTTGCCGCGTAGTTTTGAAGGCTGTTTGCAGCATGCTGGAGTGTGGTCGAGCTGTCACGTGCCTGCAGCCGGCAAACCCACCCTGCCATGTGGGTTTTCATATTCCAAGTGAAGGCTTTTGTTTTAATTTCCCTGCCGGAACACTGTATATTCCCTCTTGTGCTGTTTGCATTCTAGTTGTCCTCTTTTTATTTAATTTGGTTTTGAGTTACCCTTTTCAATGCTGGTAGCTGTTACTGTCACTGCATTTTCTTTTAATCCACAGGGATTATTCTTTTTTGCTCTCGCTATTAATTTTTTTTAGGGAAAAGAAAAACCCTCACACAAGCCCTTGCCTTTTAAAAAGGCCCTTTCAAAATGACTTACTCGTTAAACCTCATAGAGATGTAGGGATTCAGAAAGATCATACAGTTGGCTCTGCTCCACGGCCCTTCCCATGACCAGTGAATTGGTCCTACAGAGGAGTTGGCTTCAGTTGGGTTTTGTCTGACCTGGTGATGTTTGGCACCTGGTCGGATTGATCCTTTGTTCTTCCCATCCAGAAAAATCTGGGCAAAGTCAATGGTAACCCCTCAGCAGACCTCAGCCCTCAGGGCGGCGGGGGGGGGGTCTCAGAGGGTTTCCCTGGCAAGGCAGTGCTAGCACCCCCCATTCCCAGCAGTCGGGGCAGTTCACCAGCTGCAAAATGCCGATGCCGGGGTCACAACTCTTGAATTTGTTGGCTCTGTCCTCCCAACTGTCTCTCCTCCAGGATACTTTACAGCTCAGTCCCCAAAGTCTTTCAAATCAATGAGCTTTGCCAGAAAACAGCCTTTCAGATACTCAGGCCCCATTTTGCACCCAAACAGATAAATCTGCGGTTTGCAGCCCTGTGCTTACAGGCTGGCCGGGCACCCGTGTCACTGCATTTTCTTCTGGGTAGGAGTATAAGCGCAAGCAGCTGGAGGAGCAGCGGCAAGCGGAGAGGCTGCAGAGGCAGCTCCAGCAGGAGCGGGACTACCTGGTCTCCCTGCAGCAGCAGCAGCAGCAGCAGCGGCAGGACCAGAGGCCGGCAGAGAAGAAACCCCTCTACCATTACAAAGAAGGGATAAATGCCAGCGAGAAACCAGCGTGGGCCAAGGAGGTAGGCGAGACCGAGGAGCGTGGTGGTGCTTGTCTGCATCTGCAGGGCTGGGCACGCCGTTTGGACCGAAATACATACGGCAGATTGCACTCTGCTGGGTCGGCCTTCAGTAGATGCCATTAGCTCTGCTGGAAATGCTCCCGGTTTAATGCAATGTGTGTGCATCTACTTGTACGTTTGTGCAAGCAGAGGGAGTGGAGGAAGCAGGTTTTTCCATGAGGGCATGCAAGGAGGAGGATGGATCCCTCTGGAAGGGGTTCAGCCATAGCCGGGGACTTGTGGACGTGCCAGGAGCTCCTGATGCGCCTTCCTGGCATGTCCACAAGTCTGCTGGGGGTCAGGGGTGAATGCAGAGGGTGGTTGTAGCAGGGTTCTTTGCTAAGTGCTAATTCAATTCCCCATAGTCAAACAGGGATCAGACAGCTCTTCCTCCCGTGCTCGGGGCTGTATCTCCTGGGGTTGCTCTTCTTTCATGATTTTCAGGAAGGCGAGCCACATTGCTGATTTTCTTCTTCTCTCCAGCAAAAAGAGGGAATTGTTGTAACAATTGTGAGATCTTGAATATTAATTATTGCCTGGCTGAATAATCTTGAAAAGATGAAGACATGTGTTGTCTGCAATGCGGTTTCAGGATCATGTGCAAACTCTTTCTCCTTAATCTCTTTGTGGTGGCTCCAGTAAGACTGGTGCCCACTCTTGCTATTAATTTTTCTAAAGTTCTTTGTGTTTAGTTGGTTTAATTTTGTAACCCTACTCCTGGGCAGAAAGATTTGTTAATAACTTGCCCGTTCTTCCTGCTAAGTAGGATCACTGCTCTGCTGCCAAATGTCTGGCACCCTTTAGTCCTGGTAGAGATATGATGTGCATCCAACACATAGCTGTCTCCTGGTCTTTCCTCTTGACAGCCCTCAGTTGCATCCACAATACCTGCAAGCATCAAATGCTCGAGAAATTCAATCAGCTGTCCATTGCTAAGCAAAGGCCAATAATATGAACAGTTCTTAGCCTTTTTAAACCATAACAGAGATAGATGTGGGTGTCAAAAACTCTTTTCACCTCTTTATACTCCCTTGGGTTTCTCCTTCATTCCCATGCGATTTAGTCTTTTGCTGGGGGTGTGCCAGATGACATATTTTCATGGAGTTGCAGCGTCATTCTCCAGCCCTTCCAGTGGGAGAAGAGGTTTGGTAAGTGGGTCTGCAGATGAGATGTTCCAGATGTGCTGAGCTGCCTCTGACAGGAGAGCCTTCCACCTGGGTGGTGCCTCTGCGGCTTTGTGCAGAACTGGGTCTCTCTTGTCCATTTGCAGAAGTGCTGAGGGTAGGTAGAAGGCAGGAAAAAGGGAGTAAACTCTGTCTTTCATTGCCTGGTTTTAAATAAATCCTCTAGAACGTTGCTAAAGTACCTCTGGCACTGTCTTCAAAACTAAAACAAAGATATATAAAAAGGAATCTTATTCTTTATCTGGAGTGAAGGAGAAAAGTGCTGGATTTAGCTTTTCATTTCAGACACAAAGGCCCATTTCTTCTATTCCGGGAGGAGGCATCTTTTTTTGATGCCATCACTGGAAGCGCGGCGTTGGGAACTGTACAATGTGAATAAGAGCAGCAGAACGTGGCCTCATACCCTTTGCTGAAATTATAGGGAAAATTAGGTTTCCTGTTGTTGGGGAACATCTCTAGCTTCCACCAATTAGCTCTCCAAACTATTTATTCTTTACCTGTGTCGTTCTGTCTGGTTTCTAATGAAATGCTCAAAGCAGCGACTGTGGCATCTTTCTGCTCTTGGGAGCAGTAGTTTGATGTACTGCCTTGACACAACACCCATGGGAACTTCCCAAAACTACTCCTCTTGCCTCCATCCCCTGTTTTATCTACTGCGTAGTCCCACTTTTAGCACAATTCAGCCACTTTGCTGCATATATTGAAGTACCATCCTTGCCAGCTATACAAATAGACTTGTGCCGATACTTAATCAGCCTACCATGGTTCTTGCTATAGTTTAGCAATTTTCATACCCAACCCATGCATGCTAATTTAACAGAAATATTGAGACTTTATTTTCCTTTGGGAACAAGAAAAAGACAAGTCTGGTGCTCAGCCTACAATTTGTGGAGGCTCTGCAGAGCTTATTGGGATATTTCCTGAGGATTTTGCATGATATCCCATACCGTCCTTGTTTTTATGCTCTTTGGTCTTCAAGTCTTCTCTCCCAGGAGATTGATCACCACGGCTGAGTTCTCCTTGTGCCATGCCCCTCTTGGTTTTTCATACCTCTCCTTTATGCACTTATTTTCCCACCTCACTCGTCTTCAGGTGGTGACTCCAAGACCCTGCAGATGTTGGGTAAAGCATAAAGGTGAGGCTGTGGCCACTCATGTTGCGGTTGTGTCCCTGTGTCCCCTTGTTAAGGGACTGGCCTGTCGGTGAAGACAAAGCTCTGGGTTAGGATCCAGGCTGTACTGCATCTTTCATAGCTTCCCTGGAGCACGGTCAAGGATTTCTCTTTGTTACGCTAAACAAAACAGTCTGATCAAATAGTCCTACCAACACACATGGATGCACATCCCTGTCTGCTCTCCCTTCTCCTCATCCTCTTGTGAGTGAAGGGTTATCCACTGGAAGTGGACTTGGGATACAGCTTGGGTGCTGTCCCAGACCTGCCCTGCTTACCCAGGCACATCTCTTCTTGTAATCAAGGACTAGCTGAGCCTTTTCGGACATCACGTTGGGACCCTCTGATGATCCAGCCAGGGACGTGGCATTAGCATTCTAAGCAGAAGTACTGTAAGTAGCAGCTCTCTCTGTTACTGACTGTGTCATTGTGGACCAGTATTTGCTAAATGAAGTGATGCAGATGGCCAGGTCTGACTTCTCAGTGGCAAAGAAGCTTGGTCAGCTGAAGGAGGGGTTTGGGCACGTATGTGCCACACATGACCATGCGTTAAGGAGGGGACGGGTTTAATCGGATGTTTTCCACGCGTTGGCCAGGCCCTACGGTGTTGTCTTGCAGCTCAGAGCTTCCTGGGGGCTCGGCTGTGCGTCATGAGCTGCACTGTTCTCTGCAGAAGTCAACATGCACGTCAGCTCCTCCTTCAGTCCCGGTGGCTTTTATCCTTCTCCTGCTTTGAAGTGATGTATTAAAACATTAGCAGTCTTCCACTGGGACCTGCACAGAAGCTGCTAAGGATGTTTCCTGTTTGAGGGGAATCTTGAGTTCAATTAGAGATGGCTTGAACTGGAGCGATGATGAATTCCTGCAGGGTTTTGCTGCTTTTTCCCCCTCTCTGCCTAATGATGGAGTCAGTAAGGCTCCACGAAGTACAGCTGGAGAGTCCCAAGAGCATCCTCTGCTGCACTGGTGCAGCAAAGTGCTAGTGAGGAGATGCTGGCAGTGGGAAACGGAGCGCCTTTCGCCTTCCCAGTGCACAGACATCCCCATTTCATCACTCTCCTGCCTTCTCCTCCACGCAAGCTTTGAAGTACTCCATAATTAGCTGCACATTACGGCTTGGCAGTGTGCCGGAGAGCGCCTGCAAACAGCTGGAGGACTCAGCAGCGGCACCGTCTCTGCCTGCTGTCGTTTGTGCCAAGGCTTGGCTGGTAAGGAGTTGTACTGGATCAGGCCTGTGACCCAGCACTCGTGCTGCTGCTCCCTTGTTCAGAGGGAGTTCTCCTTCCCGCCCTGCTCTCCTTCCCATCCTTGCGTCCGCTCCCATGGCATCGCTGAACCGAGCTCTGCACGGCCTCTGCTAGCCGGTGGGCAGCACCTGGGGAAGTTGTGACGACCTCTTAGGACACAGCAGTGGCCCGGGTGGTCCCTCATGAACTGGAAAGGAAAGAGTCCATAACACAAATCTGTTACCTAAATTTTATTCTGACTCCTGCTCAGTATCTGACAGAGGAAAAGATTAGTTTTTATTAATACAATGGCTCTTTTGTTTCACGAGTATTTATTTACTTAAAGAAGAGCTGTGGTTCTTTCCAAGCAAATCTGTTTTAAAGATTGTGTTTTAACATGATGTCGTACATGGTGGAATCAAGACATGCTAAGGGTATTTATTTAACACGTTAATGATACATAAATGAAAATACACGTCAGATCTCGAGGTATCAAAAATTCTGCATAGCATATGCTGCATGAATATCAATGCATACGGTCTAACTGCAGGAGCACCCAGATTGCACGTACATCTGGGTTAGCTGAAACTGCTGTATTTTGATCAAGGGTAACTGAAAGCAGTGGGCTTTGGGTTTATTTCTCTGTCAGCAATAGAGGTTTTTCCCCTTCCATACATGACAAGGTGCCAGACTCACTAAATCTAGATCAAAGCCAGCCATTTTCTGGCTGCCATGTTTATTCTTTTATTCAGATCAAACAAAAGCACTCCTCGTGGTGTTTATAGTAGTGAAGGAAAAGGGTCCCCTTGCTTAAAGATACATTTGAGAAGAAGCAAGAGCTTCTCAGGAGTCATCTTCTAGAAATACCTCTCTGAGGCATGTTGCCTTTTATTTTTCCGTTTCGTATTCAGAAATGAATTATGCGCATAAATACAAGTAGTCCTTTCGGTGTCCTTAAAATGCATTTATTGGACAATCTGCTGGGTAACTTAGATTCCATGGTCATACAATATATATGATATACCTAAAGAGAAAAGAGCTTCCTATATATATATATATGTATGTGCATACCTTGGTTTTTGGTTGGAAATGGCTTTTTATGGGGCGTTCACCCACTCTCCCCGTCTCACCGCAGGTGGAGGAGCGCTCCCGGCTCAATCGCCAGAGCTCGCCGGCCATGCCCCATAAGGTGGCCAACAGGATTTCTGACCCCAACCTGCCTCCTCGGTCAGAGTCTTTCAGCATTAGCGGTGTGCAGCCGGCCCGGACCCCTCCCCTGCTCCGACCTGTGGACCCACAGGTAATGGTGCTTCCCTGACAGGCTCATCTACCGGAGCCAGGATGCTGGGGGTGCTGGTAAGGTAACAAGAAAAAGAGCGGATTAGAGGGTTTCTCAGCCTTAAGCGTATCTGTGAGTGAGAGCAGCATCTACATTCATGAGTGGATTCCTCTTGTCACCTCCATGTGTTAGAAACATCACGCTGCTTTATACCTTCCTTTGAAGCATCACATACTGGTTTACTGCCAGAAACAAGCTGGAGGACTGAGAGGAACCGCTGCTCTGGTCCAGTGTGGCAGTTGCTCTCTTCCTCTTCAGGATCTGGTTTATGTAAAGGACTAAAACCACAGCGCCTGGTACAAAAGACCCGGGACGCTTTGATGCTGAGGATCATCAGAAAGAGGTTTTGCTTTCTTTGCCGCTTTAATTCAAGGTTTTGTTTTGGTTTTCCATTGAGTTGACATCAGTCACAAACACATCTGGAGAGGGCATAGATCACCATGACCGTCACAGAGAAGGGGCTTCGTTATTTTAAAAGTTCCTCCCAGCCACGAGGTCTGTAAGTACTCTGCCACCAAAAGCTGTAGGAGTGTCAGTGCTGGCTCTGGTCCAGCCCCTGGAATTGCTCCCGCAGATCCGCAGACACCAGCAGGGATTTCAGAGGGAAGTACAAAGCCTTTGCTCCAAGTCCGGCTGGGCTTTCTACGGGAAAATATGCCAACTAAGTGCCATCCACGTGTGGTATGCACACCTGTAGGACAGCAGTACAATGCCAGCTTTAAACAAAACGCGTGCAGGAAAGCCCTTAAACACACAGCTTTTTTTGCCCAGTGTGCATGGTCTGTATACATTGGGAAGTGGGTAAAACCCCGGTTTACTGCAATTTCTGTGATTGACCAGATATTTTTCAGTGACCTTTTTGGCGACCTATATCATCAACAGCTACAAAGACTTTTTTTTGTCAATAAAGTACTAATGAAAAAGTTGCTTGAACCCCAGAGACCCATGTAAATGTATGCATGCATACACATAGGCACATGATACATGTACATGCATACATAGACTTGTTATACATTGTATATACATTTGTTTATAACAAATAAAAGTTACAACCCCACTGTATCAAAGAAGTGTGGCTTCACAGGGTCCTGGGAAGAAGCTCTGATTTCACAAACTCTAACTTTGTGAATTTCTCAGATTTCCCAAAACAGATGTCAGTATTCCTTTCACTCGTAAACTTTAGATCTATAGGGCTGATCCATGGGATAGGGGCTACCTAGACCTATAGAAACTCATGCCTCAAGATTTATTTTTTTAAGCCATCTATGCCTCAGAATTCCTGACAATTTTTTTTATTATTATTTATTATCGTTTCCTTCTTTTTTTTTTTTTTTTTTTTTTTTTTTATTTTTAAAACGGAAAATCCATTCCAAACCTCATTAGCACAACCTTAGAGGTGCAGGCGTAGGAGCTGGAAATTTGGCCAGCGGCAGGCAGAGCCTGGGGCGGGCACGGTGTGTGCGGGAGCTGGCAGGAGGGAGCAGCCTGCCCCGGCTCCTGGGGTGGTACCCACAGAACAGCGCGGGGCTGTCGGTACGAGCCGTATCACCGTGCGCACGCAGGAGCGGTCAGGGCTGAAGCATGACATTGCCTGATTTTAAAAGGCTGAGCTGCGCGAGCGCGATTTTTAATAGGTCTTGCGTTGAAGCGATGTAAGTCAGAAGTTCCTGAAACCAAGGCAGTGCTGATCTCAAACCGAGGGGGCTTTTGAGTGCATCCGAAGTGCTAATCAATTTTTTTTTTTTAATCAAATTTTTAAATATCTTTTTTTGATTCCTTTTTTTTTTTTTTTTTTCCATTTTGTACTGATGGTTCTGTTTTGACTTGGTGCTTAGATTCCACATCTGGTCACTGTGAAATCCCAAGGAAGCTCCTTGTCTGGGTCTCAGTCACTGCATGAACAGCCTGCAAAGGGACTGGCTGGGTTTCAGGAGGCTCTGACGGTGACCTCTCACCGCACTGAGATGCCAAGGCAGAACTCGGACCCCACCTCAGAAAACCCTCCTCTGCCCCCTCGCATTGAAAAGTTTGACCGAAGTTCTTGGTTACGGCAGGAGGAAGACATTCCACCAAAGGTAACACTATCGCTCCTCACTTTCAGCACGTCAAAGAGGCAATCCCAGAGCTAAGTCCCCGCGGGACGGTGCTGCGCTCAGCACCTCCGGCAAAGCAGACTGGGCAGGACCGAGCCCATCCCCTTGGCTCCACGGCGGGTACTGACCTGCCGGGGGGCTACATTTCCTGAGGCAGGTTTCGCACAAGATGCCGGGACCTGCTCTCGGATGCACACACAGTGCTGCAAAATAGCGTTGCCCTCCAGCAAAGAAAGTTCTCGAGCCCAGAAGGAGGCCAAAATAAATTAACGTCTCCTTTCCCTAGGATAAAAAACAACCTTCTGTTTAAATAGAATTATAGGAACATAAAATTTGTCATACTCAATAAGATGGGTCCTTTTTAATCCGGTACCGTGCCTCCAGTTGCAATCAATATTTGATGGAAGACTTGTAAGGACTCCAGCAGCTTTATACATTCATTGACATTTTGGCAGCATCTGGCAGTACCTCTTTAATTAAGACTCTTCTGGACCAGTGTTTCGATCGCATTGTTTATATACCTTCATTTTGGAAGAATTATAACTTGGCCATTAAAGTTCCCCTTACAGTGAATCAGTGCTCAGCCTGGGAGGAGGATTTTTACAGAGAAAAAATGATTAAAAATTGATTAGTGACAGTGAGGCAGTATTTGTCCCGGATCGAGAGGCAGTTTTTCTATATATTAACAAAGTAAGTGACTTGCCTTTTTAAGAGCAAAATACCAGCTACCAGGTAAGCCTCCCTGTGCAAGGGATCTATGGTGGTCTATCACGTGTGTTAATAATGTTCCTATTTCTGCTACCACCGAGCGAGAGGAGACATCAGTGCTTACCTAAGAGGAAAAGCAAGCCAACAGCTCCTGGAGCTGTCTGTGTGCTTTGCTCCTCAGTAGTGCAGGAGGGTGGCTGCCTGATTTTAACCTCATTTTGGAAAACCCTTCGCAATTTAATGTCGGCTTTTTGCCTTGAGTCCTTTGAAAAGGGCGTCTCTTAACTGCAGTGATGCGCTACGCGGTGAGACCACAGCGTCTGCTCCTTGGAAAAAAACTTTTCCAGCACTATGGAGTATTTTCCCCCTTGGCTGAGGGGACATGAGCTCTGGAAGGGTTTCCCACCAGATCACATTTAAGGCCATCGTATCAGCAGTGATATGAACTCATGAGGAGTCTGACTTCGCATTTTACTGCCCAAAGTGGCTTTGATGTGTTTGTAAGCAGGAACAAAAGGACTGCCCCGTGAGGCAGGGCCGGCTGTCTCTGTGGTCCAGGGTCTTGTTTCTGCCAGTGCTTATGGCTGGATGCTTCAGAGGAAGGTAAAAAACTCCCCAAGTCCCAACTGCAGAGTACCCTACCCGGAGGGGAGATTGCTTTTTAATGAGACAAGCTGTAGCTAGTGATGCCACAGAACACAAAGCTCGCTCGCTCTCTAAATCTTTTTATCTTGCCTAACATAACCGCATGCTTATTCTCAAAAAAAAAAAAAACAAACCACCTAACCCTTTTTTTTGCTAATCCCGCCGAGCCCTTGTTATCCGGTGCAAGGTATTGCACGGTGAGTATCGTCGTGCCTCTCCACATCAGCCCGCGCTGCCGGGGAACGAGACCAGCGTGCCTGCGGCCACGCAGCGATGCCCGTGCTCCCGCGGGACGAGGCAGGGCTCCGGGGCTGCCGGCCGCAGCACGTGTCGGCTGCGGCTGCCTTTGGGTTTCTGCTGGTGGCGGTGACGGTGAGCCGTCCTGCCGGCAGCAGTGTTTTGGCAGCGGCATCCGAAGCTCAGCGAAGGTCATGGGGTTTAATGCGAGTGTTAGGTGGATCACTCTGGATCTTCCCGCTGTCAGTCCTCTTGTTTGTCCACCGGTCAACGCCTTCTCTCTGCTGCCATGTGTTAAATCTGAACTAGAGATACTAAAAACTCCACCGTGGCTGCTGAAATGCACTTCAGTCTGAATTTTTACCTTCAAAATTATACTGCCGTGGGTTTTGTTAGATTGAAATTACGTAAATGTGTGTGTGTGTGTGTACCTTCATTTTTGAAATAATAAATGCCCTGTTTGATGGTAGCCGGGCTGCTCCGCGTGCTGCTCGGGGCTCCTCTGCCAGGAGCATCCCTGACCGCACCTTTGCAGCTCATTTCTGTCTCACACTCAGGCGATTCCTTCTAAAAGCCGAGAGCTTTGTGGTTTGTAATTGCTATAAATATTGCCTATCTCTCAGGGGGAAATCAGTCGTAAATCAACTCTTAAGGCAGTGCTGAAAGGTGACCTCTCAGATGTGCGCACGGCCGCCTGACGTGGTGGGGCAGAGCGGGTGACAGCAAATGTCTCCCTTCTTTTCCAGGTGCCTCAACGAACCACTTCCATATCCCCTGCTCTGGCGAGGAAGAACTCCCCGGGCAACGGCAGCGCCCTGGGGCCCCGGCTGGGCTCCCAGCCCATTCGGGCAAGGTACGGACACCGAGCAGGACGGGCAAGAGTGATCCCGGCATCGCCCGGCTGGAGAGCCCGAACATGGGCTGGGGTTTAGCCCCAATTTGCTGACTGGTAACAACACGAGATTTGCAGTGCTTCTCTTGTCACTGGGATGAACTTTTGCATTTCGTTAGTATTTCGTACTGACACTAAAGGCTGTGAGCGCTTGGATCTCTGGAGGCTTCGCTCCGTGTGCTGAATACGTTCCTGGGTATTGCAGGGTTTGGAGGTGGGATGCTGCATCTGCTGCTGTGGGGTCAGACGGGAATTTGGGTGCTCCCTTTAGTGGAATTAGGTTCTGGTTCTCCCAGTATCACCTCTTGCATATAAAGGGATCCCTACAAGCTGGTGGGAAGATCTCAGTAATACATACCATACATTTCCTATGCATCGGAGCAGCTTTTCACAGATGATGACCGAGGAATGTGCTGGGGGGGCAGACACCGATAGAGCTTGGTGAGATCTTCTTTAGGTGTAGATCAAGGATTAAATTCCTTTTGGCTTCCCAGGACTAGGTCCTTTAGCTTAGCCAGATCCAGCTTTCTGGCACGGCGATGCGCAGGGCGTGCTCGTAGCATCCCGAGGAAGGATGCTGCACCACAGCAGCCGTCCGGTCACTGCCATGTCGGAGCTATTCCTGGGCACGATTCAAATGGGCAGGGAAGTTGACAGGCTCTGCTCAGAGCTGGATGGAAAAAAACATGGCTTAATCATGCAAGAGCTTGTCTCTGGTTTGCAGAGCACCGTGGGCAGATCTGGGCCTCTGACGGGCAGATCTCAGTAAATACGTGTCCTCGTAGCCTTGTGTGGTGGAGCTCCTTGGTTTCTTTTTCCTGCCTTGTCCTTTCAGGGCAAGGTCAAAAAGCGAATGCTGGGATGTTCATAGCCGTGTGCTGTCACCATGTCAAGGCGTATGAACTTTCTTTCCAGCTCAGTGCCCCAACCGTGCATCACCAAACTCGCATACAGTGGGCAGCAGTAATGTAGCATTTCTCCAATTTTCCTTTTTAACCACTCCTATTGGTTCTTGATTCCTCCCATGCATAATGTAAATATTATTAAAATACACTTTCTTTTATTCGTCACTGTATTGTAACAAATGAGGGGATATTTCCTTGCACACAGAAAGTTACTGTCTTGCTCTCATCATTTTAATACCCACCTGTGTCAATGCAAGATATTTTATATAATATCCATGCTAGGCAGTATCCAAACGATTCTGCCAACAACCCCGTTATGGCGATGGGCCTTTGCACAATTAGCACCGTTGTGGTTGTTCTCCGAGGGACGCGCTGTGCACGCCCTGCAGACCTTGCACTTCATGTTCAATTGCGTTATGTCATGTGGCACTATTACTGCATCATTTTTATGTATGCAAAGTCCTAATTGGACTTGACGGAGAAAGCTTTCTATGCATTTTTAATAGGACTTTGAATAATAAGATCACTTAACAGAAATATTGTATAAAACCAAATTGCATAACTCTGCGTGAACATGTCTTCTGATGTCATTTCAGTGCCAAATAAGAATTAATTTTCTGAAGGCATCTGATATCCAGAGAGACATTAGTCACTCCTTGTGTATTGAGGACACTTCTTATTCTAGATTTATATATGTTCACAAGGGTGAGAGAAATCAAGGAAGAAAAGTGGATATTTGATGCAAGTTTGAAGTGAAGCCATGAAAATTCGGCAGTTTGAATAAGTGGTAAAAGTGATCTGCAGCCTTGTTGCAAACTTGAGGTCCTTCCTTCACTGAAATATTTTTTACTCTGTCTAACAGCTATTTGCAAATTCCTGCTTTTATGGTGACTCTTGGTGGTTAATTAGATAACTCCAGCATTGCACGTCTACAGGCTGAAAGGGAGTTCTGAGCAAAGAATCTTTTAATTTTTGCCGAATTTGGCAAAATAAGGGTAGAAAGCTTCTCTGGCCAATTTTCCGTCGTGGTTGCGGTGCGCCTGCACAAAGATGTTCAGTGCCTAATTCTGCATAGTCCCTCGGCGGGGCTTGCTGGCTCAACAGCTTCAGAAGAGAAGACCTCAGCCCCGTCTCCTCACCTTTGCGACTGTCAGCGTGGGAAGGATCTGAAGCCCCGGAGACACGTGTGACACCGGCCCCTGATGGTACCCTTCTGTTTTGTGCTCCTGCAGCAACCCGGACCTGAGGAGGACGGAGCCCATCGTGGAGAGCCCGCTGCAGAGGACCAGCAGCGGCAGCTCCTCCAGCTCCAGCACTCCCAGCTCCCAGCCCAGCTCCCAGGGCGGCTCCCAGCCCGGCTCCCAGGCTGGCTCCAGCGAGCGCAACAGAGTCAGAGGTGAGGTTCTTGAAAACATCCCTTAGCACTGAGAGCGCTTTCTGAGGCTTGTTCGATAAGCAGGAAGGGCAAGAGGTCTGTGATCTCATGTATGTTTTTAAAAAAATTAAAAAGCCAAAGGATTTCATCAGTTCTGCTGTACTTCTGTGACCAGCTGGCCTCCTTGCAAACAGAGATGCTGACATTCCCTTTTGCCTGGATGCTGATGTAGGATGCCCACGGCAGCACACATCACTCCTGCACTTGGCATTGCAGTGCCAAGTAGCTTGTACTAAAGGAGATGGGGGTTATGCTTTAGGGTAAACAAGCTTCCTATCTTTATTGACCCAAACTCACTTCTTCTGTGATGGTTTCTTTGGGAGTGTGTTTCACTTTTGGCAGGTATATAGTTTTTTTTTTTTGAGCGTCATCTTTGTGCAAAGCCTGAGATGGGCACAGAGGAGTCAATTAGCCCATAAGAAGCTTTCTCCAAAATGCTTTTGCTAGGCAGCCATGCTGATACTGGGTTTATGTTCCTAGCCGAGTTGTTTCCTCTCATCTTAGAGCTGCTCTTAAAGATATTCCACTCCCCTGTTTAATTGCAGTGGGAGCTGCTAAAGCTCATACAACCCATACATCTGCATTTCTGGCACAGCCCCACAGTATAAAGCCCCAGGGCTGAAGCACATTAAAACAAATGCTGCCTTCATGCTTTGAATTTTTTATGACGTGGCCATAAGATGATGTATCTGTTGTGGAAGTCATCACTTCTCTAGGTAGTCAATAAAAGGAGTTTATCGCCAATTGTCCTTTTTAGTTTGGTTTTGTTTTTACTAATGAGGAGTCCTGTGACAAATAATGTCCTAGCAATGTCAGATGCTGCAGAGCTTTTAATTTATCACATGCCCCGCTCTTTTGCAAAGTGAATTTGTTTCTTTAGTAGAAAAAAGGGCAGTAATGCTGCAAGAGGGCTGTCGGTGGAGGCTGGGCTGGATTAGGGCTTCTGTTGCTATATTGATGGAGACTTGTTGCAGTGACAGTCAAGCAGAGAGGAGCAGGAGGGTTTTTGGAGACAACAGAAGCAAAATGATGATGAAGCCCCTGTGCCCACCTGTCCCAGGTGACAGGACGCAGCGACGGCTTTCGGCAGCATTTTAATTCCCACTCTTTCCGCTTGCCTTTCGCCCAGGGAACGCCAAGCCCGAAGGGTCCCCCGTGCTGTCCCATGAGCCCACCAAGGTAAAGCAGGAAGACAACAGGGATGTGACACGACCGAGCCGACCTGCTGTGAGTCTTAAATTATTTCCCGTGGGAATGTTGCCAGCCGGCTTGGCCACGTTTCCCTTTGGGGCGGTAGCACAACTGCGGGGACCCCAAAAAAGAGGCTAGTGCTGTTGCTCCTCCAGTGGAGAGACTGGAAAGCAGCAGTACAGTGAGAGCCCGTGGGAGGTTTGAATGCTTAAGAGAGTGCATGAGTTTTTAACAGGAGCCCAAGTCTAGGGGAAAGCACTTAAGCCTGTGTTTTCACGTGAAGCAGATGCTTAAGGGCTTTGCTAGCTTGGGCGCAGTGGTTGCCGATGGCACATTGTTGTGTTCCGTGCTGCATGTCCCCCCGCAGCAGCCCGGCGGAGGGATGCTCTGCTCGGGGAGGCTGGGCGACTGGCCCCCGACAGCCTTCACAGCTTAAAACCAAACCTGGTAGTGGTCTGGGTACACTCCCGTTTCACTATTCTGAGCAAAATCTCATCCGAAGTGTTTCCTCCTGGTTTAATGCTGTTGACATTTGTATTTTAAAACTGCAGTCTCAGCCTAATAACGAAATGAATTTCCACTGCTTCTCTTTCTTAATGTCTATTAATGTTTTGTTGATGTTGTTTTTTTTCTCTACACTCCACAGCATTGAGCTAACAATTCTAATTTTATTTCTAACCTGCTTGCCCTTCCTCTGGCTTTTTCCTGTCCCGATCTGTTTCCTCTGATGCTGATTATTCTTCCTTTACCCACAGAGCTATAAGAAAGCTATAGATGAGGTTAGTGATATCTTTTCTCAGTGGGTCATGCCTATGCAAGGTTGACTAGTTAGCACTTAATACCGAACCGGGTTTTCTTGGTGCTGACATTGAAAAAGGTGGCCATGCAGTCTTGGGTCATACGGGAGACCGAACGATTGCGTTTCGGCGTAGGGAGCCTGCCCGCGGGGAGGGGAGCGGTGCTGCCGGTGCGTCTTGCTCAGCCGTGGGCTGCCTGAAACCCGCTGGCCAGACCACTTGCATGGAGGCCGTGGCAAGAAGCACCCCAAGATTCATGCGCGGAGCACACGGCGCTGCCGTTCTTCGGCGTATTTGAAAGAGAAAGAGCGAGAGCAGAGGTTGGTTGTGCCAGTGGAGGTGGTCCGGGCAGCCGGCACCGCTCACCGCATCCTGCTCTCAGCTACAGCCCCCGGCTGCTCACTGATTTCAGTGGGGCCATCGAGCGCTATTTGAAACGCGTTTTAAGCCTAATTCGAATGAAGGCGCTTGGCAAGTAAAGGGAAACAGAGCAGCGGAATACAGTGGGTAATTCATTCTCATGGAGCAGACTGTCAGCTGTAAAGCCAGAGCCAGCGGAGCCGTCTTGGATGTTGATGGGCAATGCTAGTCTTCATCCATCCTCTTAAAAAGAGTAAGAGTCCTGAATTACACCTTTTTCACCCTATGATAATATTTTAGACGTGTGTGCGTCTGGTGATGGTGAATGTTTAAATGTTCATGGGAAAAGACCAAACATGCCTGATTCAGCATTCAACTTGCCTCGCACGTGTATCGCTGGGCACACACTGCTAATACTGGGCCGTAGTGGAAAGCACTGGTATCAGCAGACTCTCCTGCAGCCTCTTTCCTCTAAAAATAGAAGAGAGGAAAGAAGGAAGATGTGCTGGTTAGTTAACTTGCTCTCTTGGATAAAACATGAGCGATGTGTTTTGTTTAATGAGGTGCTTTGTTAAGAAAAAAGCACATAAATCAGTGTCTAAATAGAGGCAGCATGTGTGCTAAATTCAAGTTCAATGAGCTATGTGATTTTAGAAACCAATCTGACTTGATTCCAGCAAATATTAAATCTAAAGAAGTCTTTGTAATTAAAAGTAATTAAAGAGCACTGATACTGTTAACTTACGTATTATGTCACCCTCAGTAATAACATTTCATACACATGTGGAACCACAGAGCACTTTCTTTCTAGTTGTCAGATTGTTTTTGGTCCAAGAACAGCTCAGTGAAGCTGTTTAATCTTACAAAGTGCTCATTACTTAGGGAAAATGATAGCATCAAAGAATTAACCATCCCGAGGCAAAGCTTTAACTAGGAAATACAAGTTATCTGATGATATTGTCTGGGAGTATTATTGCTGTTATAACTTCCAAATTAGTTATTAAAAACTAATTAAGCTGATTTTTAAAATACTTGACTGTCTTCTAGTGATGACCAAAGAAAGCTGATAGGGTGCCTTGAAGCACATTAAAAATGGAAGGTGCAAAAAAGAAGTAATTTTCATGGTCCGTGGCTGTGACAGGGAAGGGTTCAGTCCTAATCCTGCACTGCAGGAAATCTAGCTGCAGTTTTAAGAGGCTTTTACGCAGTCCTGAAGTCCTTTTTAAAGTTGAGAAGGCTCTAAGCCAACTCAAAGGCAAGTGCTCAATAAAGAGCATATTTTATACTCTAAATGGAAAGCATTGTTAAGCTGTTGAAATTGTCATTGATTCTTATTTAGGAAAAGAAACAATTATATCATAGAAGCTGCTACGGCACTAATTGCAATAATCAGTTGTCGTGACTGCAGATTTGACTGGATTTCAATCCCAAACACATCGAAAATAAACTCTTGAAATACCATGTTCTCTCTTTAATCATGATAAAGAGCCTTTCTTTAAAGGTACAGAGAGCATTTGGAGAGGGATATATAATACCCATCACAGGTACCTGCTGTGAAGCAGGGATTGATCCTTTTTTTTTAAAAAAAAAAAAAAAAAGCTTTTTTTGGTATCCTAATATTTACGGGTCTGATGCAAAGCTCTCTGACGTCCATGGGAGTCTCTCCTTTACGTCAGAGGCCAGGCAGGGCGGACCTGGGAGCAGAATGTGTGGCTGTCCACTGGTGGGAGCCCGCCGGGAGGTGTGGGTCATCAATAACCAGAGTACAACTTGCTTGCAAAATATTCCTGCTTCATGATTAAAAAATAAACTGGGTTTGCATCTCAGCCGTAGAGGTTTTCTATCGTTTTCTTCACGTCTCAACGAGGTAGATTTTAAGAGCTCCCTTTGCAACCGTAATTAATATTGCCGTAGTCGCCCTGCTGGAACGGTAAACTGGAAATGCAGTAAATGAGAGTATGGCCGTAAGACAATTGTGGAATTTAGTCTTTTTCAATGAGTTTCTTTCTCCCTAATCCTTTATCTCTGACCGAATGCACTGATGCCTACCTCGGTCACTAATATAGGGAGAAATGGTAAGACTGACAATTGCGATGCTTTGTTCGTCATGTGCATGTCTTGTGCAACAGAGTTCTCTAACCCATTCTAATTCGAGCTCTCATGCTTTTCTGCCCTACTGCTTCCCCCTGCATTGCTATAAAAGCATGTAAGATAACAAAAAGTCTCTTTTCTACACGGTGCCTGCCATGTTCCTTGTTTTGAAATAGCAGTGTCTATTTTATATGACTGTCGGGTCTGAGACCTCATCAAAGTCATGGTAAACTGAAAAATTATTACTAGGCTTTGGGAGTGCTCCTATCTTTTTTCTTGTTTCAAGGCTTTTTTTTTTTTTTTTTTTTTGCCCTTAGCTTGTAGGCTGCCACATTTCACATGAAGTGCTTAATGGGTCCCGCTGAGGGATTTTTTTTTTTTATTATTATTATTTTTTTGGTTGTGTGGCTGACTCAGAGCTGCGACTCCAAAGTCTGGCTGAGCTGGGCGCTTCTCCTCGTGCTCCTCACCACCTCTCGGCAGCCACCCGACAGCGGAGACTCACCACGGAAGCAGCTCTTGACGTGGCGATTGCACCACTCCATGGGAGATGCTGTCATTGCTTCCTTCCCAAATGCATTTATTACAGAATAAATACAATTACGGGGTCTCTTTGAGAAGTTTGAAAGAAGAGAAAACCCTGCAGGAGAAATTCTCCGAGCCAATCTTTGAAATGATGTTGTTTTCCAGTTTACTATGATGGTGACTGAATTTCACCTTTTCCAACAAATATAATTTTGTCGTGTATATACATATAAGTGTGTGTATATATATGCACATACACGTTCCAAACAGAAAAAGAAGAGGTTGGCTATTGATTTTTCAGTGAGCGTAAATCAGTTTTGTTTTGTTTAATAAATGCTACATGCTACAAACATTGTCTTACGTTCGTCTCATGTTTGTAACGACTCTGTAAAGCTATTTCTTGTTGCTCGTGCTGTTAGCATTGGCTTTTGAAGAGATGTATGTGACATTCTCCTTGCTTTAAATATAATAGCCATCACTTTCTTGTTTTCTTGCCCCCATCCCCTTTAGGATCTGACAGCCTTAGCCAAAGAGTTGAGGGAGCTGCGCATCGAAGAAACCAATCGCCCTCTGAAGAAGGTGACGGACTACTCCTCCTCCAGCGAGGAGTCGGAAAGCAGCGAGGAGGAGGAGGAGGATGGCGAAAACGAGACGCATGACGGGACCGTGCCTGTCAGTGACATCCCACGGCTTATGTAAGAAGCACTTTCTTTTTGGGGGGCAAACTGTGAAACCACGGTGTGTCTCAGTCTGGAGGAGCAGTAGCTGTGATATGGGACATGTCCAAAGCGCGTTGGTGTTTGGTGGCTGGCGCTGGGAACGGTGCCACGGTCGCAAGGGATAATTTACTCAGATGAGTCTTTTTCCCGGTCCAAACTAGAGATACTCGATGGGAAAAACTGAATTATTTCACTGCACGTTCAGTGGACTTGGACTCTGAGCTGATGGGCCTGTTCCTGGATGAGCAAGGCAGGTTTTTGGCCGGAGTGGACGCACCTGACCTCATCCACGCCTTGGGTCCTGCCCACAGGGATGGCATGTTAAAGCTCTGCCTGCTCTTGAGCCTGGTCTTGCCCCAAATCAAGCTGTGCTGAAGCGCAGTACTTGGTGGCCTGCCCAGTGCCAACTGGTAGAGCCAGGATTATAATAATCCTAAATCTTTGTCTTTGATTTTTGTCCTTGGCTCAGTCACTGCAGGCAGCAAAACGTGCTGGGCTAAAATGTTGAAATGAAAAAGTCGGGAGACTATACTATTGTGCCCTATTATAGGCACTTGGGAACACTTGTGCTTTTGAATATCTCTAGATGAGGGAGGAGGGCAGCATAGCTTCAACACACGCAAAACAGCTGTCACCGCACAGAGCGAGCTCGCAGAGCGTCCCTGGCTGCTGCTTTCCAGCACTAACACTGCAGGGGCTTTTCTGGGGGCTCTCTGCCCCTGCCCCTTTGGATCCACAGAGGAGTTGTGGGAAGGCTTTAGGGGATTATTTGCATTTTAATCAGTTCATTTCTGTTCTTCCTGCTAAATGAATTATTAGTCGATAGAGGGGTAGCTGGCTTCTTAGTGGTGGGGTGTGGAGCAGCAGGGAAGCCCTCTGGGTCGTTAGGAGACCTAAGGGGTCCATGTTACACAGAGTGCCAAGCTCCTGGGTTGGAGCTTCCTTCCAGCAGAAGAAGAAAAATCAGATCTCTTGGAATTTGATGGAGAAAGTCAGGAGACAGAGGGATGGCTATGAATATGCAGCAGTTGGATGGGCAGTCACGCGTGCGAGAAGGGGCCTCAGGCTGCTGGCAGAAGAGGAGTTTAATCGAGAGTGGCTAATCTGTACTGACATCCTTCCACCAAATACCTTGGGTTCGACACAGCACTTTTCAGTGGATAAAATACCTCACCGAATGCTTTGCAGACAGATGTGTCGGACAACAGGCATGGCGGCGAGGTGGATGCCCCTAACCCGCTGCCAGCCGAACGCCACTTCTCCGGTAACGTCCCGTCGATGAACGTGCCTCGGAGACTGAACATGAAGATGCAACCCTTGGTGTCACAGTGAGATGGCAGGAGCTCTGTCTGTATCTAAGCCTTCGTGGGTATCTGCTGTGTGTCTGGGGAAAAAGAAAGCAAACGCTTGGCTTTACACCCTTACTTCACAACAGGAACCTTAACTCGCATTCAGGCTAGATGTAGTTGGGCATTTTTGTATCAGAGCTTTATTTTTCCTGTGTTCAGGGTTTCTCACTAAAACCTGGGGCCGAGACAGATCATTTCATCTTCTCCTGCATCTTCCAAGTGATCTTTGTATAACCCATTTTTAAACTTCCCTGGGTACCCTCCTTGAGCACTAGGCTGCTCTTCATTCCAGCTTGGTCCAGGTCTCTCCTTCTGTGGGATAAGCCCATCCATCACTATGTGTCCCAGTGGACAGGAAGGACCGTTTACTCTTTCCACCTCTGCAGATACCTTTTCTCCATCTGAAGACTAGGATGACTCCATTCAGCTCCCTGTCCTCTGAGTTGTGGAAGCCAGCTCTTGCCTGTGTCCAAGGATTTCTTGCAGGGTGATACACAAACTGCACACTAATTAAATTTGGGACCTCGAGGCTACCACAGCCATTCATTCATTCACTGTATGGTCTCAAAATTAACATAACCTCCTTTGCCTCTGCTTTGTGATTTCTAAAACTGGAATAATTGTGTTATTTTCTCATCCTTTGGCGGAGTTGAAAAGCTAATGGTAGGGTCGTGTGAGCTCCTCATGTGAAAGGTGCCGCAGAAGTATGGCAGACTGTTGTCTGGAGTGCTTCAGTGATGCCTGTCCAGTCATACGATGAAGCAGACGAGGATCCATCGTCGAGCCAGTCCCACCTTGGGGACCCTGGGGCTCACATCTCGCATTGGACCAGTAACCCCCTTGATTAATGCAGGTTCACATTGGCTTTTCATGCTCCCAGGCTCCCTTGTGAGCCTCTGGGCATTGACAAGCAGGTGTGCATGAGGATGACGTGTTAAAGAGTGAATTACTTCAGCCTGATGGAAAGCAACCGGTCTGTATGGCTTTTAAATGCAAAGCAACAGGTCTCATCAGCAACATCTTCATAACCACCATCAGCATTTTCAAGCACACAGGCAGGGCAGTGTAATCCAGAGGCACTTTGCCATTTGCTTTTGGTTTTGTTTGAATTATATTTAAGCAGCTGGTCTTCTGAGAAAGTAATAATAAAGTAACAGTGGCTGCTCACCACCTGCGATATCCACTCTCAGGCAGTCCTAAAATTTAATGTGTGTGAGAATAAATTCCAGCCTCTCTCTTGAGATAGGAGCAGAGAAATAAACTCAAGGTGAAATCATGGGTTAGGGCTACATTTTCATCTGGAAAACAGCAGAGAGCTACAGGACACCACTTTTACTCCTGCCCGTGCCTCCTCCAAATCCCATCCCCTCCCTTGTTGTCTTTTGTCATCGGATGCTCTGATGCACTGTTCCCTTTTCAGGGGTTGAGATGGGGAATAAAGGGAGTGAATTATTTTTTTTAAAACTTTCTTAAGTAGAAAAAATGACATAAGGTAGAGCAGGACTGTAACTCCTTGCTACCTGTTCCTCAGTGCTCCTCTCGGGGCACCCTGGGATGAGAAAGGCCCTTGTCTTTGGTCTCCGTGCTGTATCTGTAGTGTATCAACCTGACCCTGGTCCTGTATTTCTGACATTAGTAATTTCCCCATACATATAAATGGATATATTTTCTAATTTTTCTTCCTGAGAGATACAAAGCCTTCCCCTGATTGAAATAATACTGTATTAGAGGATTTTTCATCTAGTTTAGCAAAGGAAATATTCATCATTAATGCTTTTCCATTCTGTCCTCAGACCAACAGGAATCCCTGGAAGCAATGAGCCGTACAACCTGGGAATGGTGACAACCCACGGGCTAGAGACTTCCCATGCAGATACGTTTAGCAATATTTCAAGGGAAGGGACTTTAATGGTGAGGGAGGTAAGTTGTAAAACAAATATTTCCATGGAGCATCTTCAGGAGGTTTTGCCCATGTAAGCACAAAAACTAACAGTGCTGTGTGTCCGGAACACAAAATGACTGAGTAAATTGTGCTCGTTAGCGCTCTCGTTAATACAATTTACACTCGGAGCAAATGTGACAAGTGCAAATGTTTCTCAGAACTACAAACAGCAGTGAAGAGTAATGCCAGGGCACGGCGGGGAGGATGCTCGTACAAATGACTCTGCCGTAATCCCACAATAGCTCCAGGCGACAGAACTTACCTTCAATTTACAGCATTTAGTTAATACACTTGGAACCTGGCCCAAAGCTTCCCCTCTTCTTCCCAACCTTTGCCACCGTGTAACTATCAGAGGCGTGCAGTGTTTGTAGAGCATTTGGAGGCTTTTACCAGGGGCTGGTCCTGCTCAGGGAGGGCCAAGCCCCCCTCCCCACCACCAGCCATCCTGTGCTCGCCCAGCTGGCTGCGGGGGGCACTGGGCATCCCACATGGATGCAAGCCCCCGGCTCCGGCGTGGCGGAGGTAAGGCTGCGGTGGGAGCAATCCTGATGGATGGTGCTGCAGGAGTGAGGCAGAGGAGGCACGTTTGGTTGGCTGTGGAAGATCACCCCCAGTGTTTCTCGGTTTCCTGGTTGCTGGAACGTGCTGGCGGTGCTGCTGGAAAGGCAGATGGGTAGCAGGTCTCCTGGGGGGTGCAGGAGGCTCTGGCAGTTAGTGGAACAGGGGAGTCACTCTGCTGCCAGCATGTAAAGGAGGTGGATGGGAGAGGAGAATAAGGAAGGAGAGTTTGGAGTCAGCAATCAAGAATGTTTAGATCAAATGCAGACTGGATGTGAGCAGCATTTTAATTCTTAATTCTGTTTATATAAAATATTCACATATGAAGGGCAAAAAAAAATGAATGCAACTTTGAAAGAGAGGAAGGAGTTAGCAAAAGAATTCACAGCGTGTTGGCTGCCTTTCTCCGTCAGTTTTGGAGGTGGGCAGCCGTGCACAGCCCACCTCATCCCTCACCAGCATGGAGCTGTTCAGAGCAGGGATCGCCGCAGGCCGGGCAGCCCTCTGCGCGTCCTCATAGCAGGGAGGGTGATGCGGTTGAGTGGGAGAACGGTCACTGCTTTAAGAGGCAGCCGTTTCCGAAAGGAGCTTGATGTTAAGCATCACAACTGTAAAACACGTGCCTTGGCAGCAAGGCCGTATGAGGACACCAGTGACACGGAAGGGTTTAAAAGCCACAGGCGAGACAGGCAGCTGGGAAACCCCTTTGGGAGGAGGGAGCATGATAAGAAACCCAAACTGCAGCCTCGCGCTGGGTGCTTACTGTTTGCTCCCCACCACCGCCGTAGCCATCAGAGGACGGACTCGCTGAGGTTGGTCAGCTTTGGGCAAAGGGCTTTTTGCTTTTCAGTGGGATGGCAAAGTGGTCGAAGGTGATGGGAATGAGAGATCAAAAGATAAATATTGTCAGGACTGGTCAGAAACTTGGCGAGCCTGTTCAGAGGGAGTTTTCCACTAATCCAAATAAATGGGCAAGTCTCTGTAACGATCTCGTGAATGTGCTCCAGGTAGGTGGGATTCATCAAAATGGCAAATATCTCAAAACAATAAGCAGGGAAGGGAGAAACTTCCCAGCACCTGCCTTGCACGAGGTGAGGATGGAGAGGAAGGGGAACCCCAGGCAAGTCCCAGGATCGTGGCATGCAGAGCGAGATACCAGCCGTTCTGCCGACGTTCTGCCGACGCTGCCACTGTTCACTGCTGTTTTGGGTTACAGAAACATGCAACGGGGGCTGTGTTGGCATTTGCAGTCAGGCTACTCACTGCCGTAGCTGTGCAAAGCCGTTAAGGCTAACGCTGATCGAGGGATCAGATTCTGCTCTCACCGGTGGCTTTGTGGGAGGAGAGCTGGCCATGGGGTTTGCACCCATGGTGGCAAGAGCAGAATCTGCCCTACGTTCTTCGTCTCAAAATGACGGTGATCAGGCTTCTCTCGTTGTAACACGGCTAATTACTCTGTATTGACCTTGTGATTAATCCTGTCTTCATTTCTCCTGGGGTGGGGGGTTGGTTTGCTGCTTGCCAGATTGCATGGGGATGGAAACAGAGAGGGTCCTTCTCCTGCGCTTGCTCTGGGAACCGGGGGACTGCCAACGACTTGGTTTTGTTTGGGTTTTTTTCTCTTCTTTTTCTCTTTTTCTTCCCCCCCCTTCTCTTTCTTCCTCATGCCTTGTGTCTCTGCAGACCTCTGGTGAAAAAAAGCGTTCTGGCCACGCAGCCAGCAATGGCTTTGCAGGTCACATCAATCTCCCTGACCTGGTGCAGCAAAGCCACTCGCCTGCGGGCACGCCGACCGAGGCCCTGGGGCGAGTCTCCACGCATGCGCAGGACATGGACTCGGTGCCTGAAGTAGGTGGTGGGGGGGCTCCTCTTTCTCCTTTGCATCGCTTTAAACAAGTATTAACATCTCTGCCTCGTAAAGGGGCTTTCCTGCTTTCCTCCCTGTCTTTCTTGGCTCTCCTCTCTCTCTGTTTCTGGTCCACCTGGGTGAGCGTAGTGGAAATACAAGGACATCTGATGGGTTATTGCTATACAGGTCTGATGGTAGAAATGTCTGTTAGGTCTTACCTCAAGCCCACCAGCTGGAGTTATTGGTGGTGATGGCTTGAATACTGCCAACTGATGTGAAAGCCCCATTTTTTTTTTGACACTTGGAAATACAAGAAAATTATGAGAGCCAGTGATGCCATTAACTTCAACTGGGCCCAGCTTCCACCTGTGCAATCTCTGATACTTAACATGATTCCAAAGGTTAGCAAAAACCAAAGCCAGCAAAATTCTGAATAGTTCTTCAGACTAGAAAAAACCTGCATGCCTTTAAAATTGTGTCTTTCCTGTCATGGCAAAGTATTTCTCCCTGGTAGCTGTTTTACAGGGACACGATTGAACATTAACATTGTATAAGGTGTAAAAAGTCCTAGAAAGTACAAGACGTGACACATAAGGGAATCGATGTGTCCTGCTTGCCATCACCAGCCATGGGAACCAGGCACGGTTCTCTTTTCCCGTGAGAAATCAACCCATTTGGTTCTAAGTAAGCTATTTTATTTAATTTTTTTCTTTTCATTTTGTTGGTTATACATCAAAAGTTCTGTCATCGTATTCTCTTTCATAGAAATGAGGTACTCATTTTACGGTGTACTTTTTACTANNNNTATAAAAATAAAAATTGCTTGGAATTGAGCATTGATAAAACATAAGAACAGATGGTGCATGACTTGACCTCAAGGTTTTATCCATTTCTTCACTGCCTTTAAAAGCGGTGATGAGAGAGTCGATCTTGAAAGTAACACCTTCCACGGTCATCCTGGGACTGCTTAAAAGCGGGCAAGGATTTGGTTTAAATATATTCATTTATAGAATACCAACCAAGAAGAGCCTTTCCGTTTCTAAAACTGCAGTTTTAGGGCTGACTGAGCCAGGAGCGAGTGGGTGTAAGTGGAAACTTGGGGATTTAGTTCGCAGGCTTCCAGGTGACTCATGGTGCTGCGAGCAAAGAGAAGGGAGCAAGCACGACCTCACCCTGCAGCTTGATGCTGTCTCTGTTAAGCCACCACGGAGGTTTATAGGCAGTTGAACAAGGCCTGGAGGAAGATGAGGTCTTAATATTCAAATAACGGGCTTGGAAGTTACTAAAATGCCGGCTTCTGAGGAGAATAGCTGGATCTGAGCAAAGAAAAGAAGTGTTCGGTGCCTTGGGATGAGGGGTTTCGTCGTAATTTATTTGTCGGAAAGCACCTGGCTCTCAGCTGGAAAGCATCCCTGTAAATACTGAATTTTTCTCCTCCTTGAATTGGTGTTTTATGGAAAAGGCATCCAGCACAGGGAAAAAATCCTGTATTTCTTGGATATGAAGGAGGCACAAAGTAGCGAGTATATCTTACTTGCGCACACAAATATGGCCCTACTGTGTATGTAAATGCAATGTCTGTTCCCGCAGCCTTCCCTGCCGCAGGCTGTTAACTCCTTCCATGGGTCTCAGTTACCATGTACTTTTTGGAAATCCATCCCATTTCTATGGAAACAGGCGGGCTGTCAGGGGAATGGAGACAGGAGGGAAGCGGGATGCGCAGCGCGCTTTTGGCAGGCACAGGGCACCGATGCCGGCTCACCCATGGATGCCAGCCCCAAAATGCTTGGAATGTCCCAAGCCATGAGGGTGGCTCCCCTACCCAATGGTTTTTTGCCCCTAGATCTTTCTGTGGCTCGCTGGAGGACAGGTAGGAGCCCAGCCCAGCTTCGGTACAGCTTCCCGCGGCACGGGCTTGTCCGCATGGCATTTGTCAGCACGGGGGCTGCGGCAGTGGCGGTGGGCATGGATAATAGTCTGGGCTTTGGTGACTCGGTGACATGAAAGCTGAGGAAGATTCATTTCAGGGAAGGAAAATGTCCCGAGGAAGAAAAATGCGAGCAGTGATGCTGCTGCAGAGTGACTTGGGGTTTGCTGCTGTTGTAGCTCTTAATGGAACTCGTGCATAAAGCGTATCCTGGGTAAATACTGGAGTAGGAAAAATAAGCTGCTGAATGAGGGGGGGAAAATCACGCCGCTTTGAATCCCAAGGCAAGAATTTCCTTTTATTTGGGAGAAGGCCTTAGCCTCGTTTTCTGCCTTAACGAAGCAATGGCTTTAAAAAGAAAGCAATGTGATGTTGCAGTTTATTCCTCCCCAAATTCTCTTGGCAGAGTATTGGCTCTGACGCTTCCTGCGATACCTTCAGGTTAAGTTTTGTTAGCTTAGAAGTGGCCCTTTCTGCAGTCTCTCCTGAAATGCTGTAGACAATTTAAAACACTTCATTGAAATTGCAAGTGACCAGTGTCGTCCGCATGAGATGTGCTGAAGACCAGACTTTGTGGGGGATGGAGCAATGTCAGGGATGCCATCTTCTGACGAGTGTCCAAGGCATTTACAAACACCCCCTGTTCAAAAGCTGTCCCTAAAGCACCGCACAGCTTGCTTACCCCAAGCCTTCTCCACCTCCAACACTCCAGATCCTCCGAAAACGGGAGCAGCCAGGCGTACTGAGGGGCATTGCTGGGTCCTGCCTCAGCTGCAGGTGTGAGGACCAGCGATAACAGCCCAGCAGAACGAAAAATAGGTGTTTTGCTAGAGAACGGACTTTTCCTCCTTTCCAGGGCATCAATATTTTGGGCTTAGCCCAGCAAATCCCTAGGTAACAGGAAGTAAAAGCAGAGCAATATTACAGCTATACGAGCTCTCCTGCATAAACTTTACAGGTCCTAAAATAGATTTCCACAACATGTTGAAATAAAATCTTTGCTCAGATTATGCTAGTTAGCATTTGGCTTTGGCACAAGGAAAGCAACAGTCCCACCTTTTCCAGCTCTCTGAATTACTCTGGTGATCACTGGTCCGTGTCAGCTGCCCCATGCCGGGGCTTTCCAGGGGCTCCCAGCGCCGTCCTGCCAACCTTGCCTGCACGGTGGGAGAGTGGGAAAAGCAAACCCTCGCTGGCTTGACATCCCAGAGCAGGCTTGTAAAGGCAGGTGTGTTACATGCAGCCAAGTTGTTTTTTACCTGCATTGGCTTTTGCCTCTGGCCCTGCGGCTTCTCCGCTAACCGGTCTCATGGCTGTGCTGTGCTTCTGCCTGAGGGAAGAGAGCAGAGCTGGGTCCTGCTCCTCTCGTTTTCTGTTGCTCATGGACACTCACAAATCCAATTTAATGTTTTTTCTGATTAGTTATGTGGGAGGAGAAGCAGATGATCATATAAGGCTCGAAAAGGGCACCACAGGGGCAGGCACTGTGTCTGCTAATTAGAGTCTTACATACACACACATACACAGAATTATTGTTATTTCTGTGCTCTGAGCTCTCTCTTTGCTGTTTGTTTTCCAGTATGGTATGGGAAGTAGCACCAAAGCCTCTTTCACTCCCTTTGTGGACACCAGAGTGTATCAGACCTCACCTACTGATGAAGATGAAGATGAGGACGAAGAGTCATCTGCTACTGGTAGGAGGCAATGTGGCCAGTTTGAGAGGGGAGGGCCTTGTGGAAACCAGGTCGTGGAGTCTGAATAACCCCACTGAACCTCTTTCACATTTCACTTACTCTTGTCCAAACATTACTCACGTCTGCATCCTTGTGCTCTCCCGCTTCCATCCAACTTCTTCTGTCCCACTAACGAAATGCCACCAGAAAGGTCTGGGAGAAAACAGGGAGCAGCAGAAACCCACCCACCCATCTGCCTGGGCAGCCGGATGAAATGTTCCTGACAGAACTGGGAGGTGGTAGTTGCTCCAAAAAAACTGGCTGTTGCTCTGAAGTCATTGAAGATGGTTGGATGCGGGCAAGCAGGCAGCAAATAGTGCTGGTCAGCTCGGGAGGCAGGGCTGGAGGTCTGGGAACATCGCCTGCTGATGGGTTTGGTGTTGGTTCCAACCCACCAGAAAATTGTGATGATCCCTCTCCAGACTAGTAGCTCGTAACGCTGTGATGACTCCCCCATCAGGAAATAAACCACGTGTCGTCTTCCTGTCCCAAAAAAGAGGTGCCAGAAGAGTTAATCCATCACACCTCCCTGTCTCGTTGTGTTTCCTTGCAAGCCCTGTTCACCAGCGAGCTGCTCAGACAGGAGCAGGCCAAGCTGAACGAAGCCCGGAAGATCTCGGTGGTGAACGTCAACCCCACCAACATCCGTCCCCACAGCGACACCCCGGAGATACGGAAATACAAGAAGCGCTTCAACTCGGAGATACTCTGTGCTGCTTTATGGGGTAAGCCCTGAGCACGCCGTGCCCTCGGCGAAGCTCCCCGGAGCGTGTGGCTGGTGACGAAACGCAAACGTGTCATCGCAGAACTGAGCCCCTGCCGCTGGTTGTCCCCTTCTCCGTCCTGGGCAAGGCTGATGTCCCCAGGTCCCTGCACTGTAAGAGTGACCCTTCGTGTTCATAGGAAGATAACAGCCTTAGCTGGGATCGGTCACTCTCACAGTGGTGGCAGAGACAGGCTCGGGGTGTCATCTCTGGGAGCAGCTGTGGCTCCTGGTGCCCATCGCCCTCTCCTCTTCAGGTGTCAATCTGCTGGTGGGCACAGAAAATGGTCTGATGCTGCTGGATCGAAGCGGGCAAGGGAAGGTCTACAACCTCATCAACAGACGGCGATTTCAACAGATGGACGTACTCGAGGGCCTTAATGTCCTCGTGACAATATCAGGTACGCCTCTTGTGCTCTCATCCTGCTGTATGCCCCGAGCAGTTCCAGCTTGGACAAAACCTGCCCACCAGTGTCAGAGGGAAGCTCCCAGGGGAGCGGGAGGTAGTTTATTCCAGAATCAAAGGTGTCAGCTCTGCAAAAATGTCTCCAAGAGCTCCACTTCATCTTTAGTTTAGCAGGGAAGGGAAGGTGCAGGACACAGGCAGATACCCCAGCAAGGCAGGTAGTCACAGCTTGAGGGGGCAGCGAGCTCTGCTTTTGGGTCTCTTCGGCTCTAGCCAAGGGAACCATGAGCCATGGCTTCAGGGCTCCAGCTCGGACCATGGCTGTGCTGGGGGTGCCCCAAGCATCATGAGGGCCACAGGCTTGTCCCTGGGTTCAGCTGGGAGCTCCAGAGCTCTGAAATCAGGCTCCTGGGGTGATTTCTGGCAAAAAAGCAGAAACTCTGTAGTCCAGTCTCCCAGGAGAGCACCCAGCATCCCCCCTTCAGAGCAGCCTCATGAAGCAGAAGGCTGGCGGAGCCAAGGCAGAACCTTCTCCTGCTGATAGCTGCCCTGCAAAGCTCACGGAGGACAGCAAGAGAAATGCTCGTTAGCAAAATTGCTTGATATCATCCTTCTGTTTACTTTCATGTTGTTCAACACCCCCCTGGGCTCACTCTGCATTTGCCCACAAATTCCTGTTCCCTCCATTCAGGTAGAGCTCTTCAAAACCTCTGCTTCGTCATTTACCTTGGTCTGCAGCTCCCCTGTGGTTTTGGGGATACAGCTGTAGGAATAAGGGGTTTAGTACAGCTGGAAGATGAATGGGAGGCTAGCACTTGGAGTCGACCCCCAAGACGGAGCTGAGAACGAGCCCTGGGGACCTGTGGAAACCCATGAGCAGGCAGAGCCCCTGGTTTATGGTTTGGCTCCTCTCCCACCGGACTCGAGTCGAGCTGTGTGCTCTCCGTGTAGCAGTGGCTTTGCAGCAGCAGGGAGGTTGGTAGCCAGATCGCAGCCGTCCAAGAGCAGGCAGGCGTGCAGAAATTTGGCAGACCCTCAGCATTGCAGAGGCCAGCACCGGGCTTGTCGGCAAATAGCGGTGCCTGTCGCAGACTGAGCTCATGTCTCAGCTCCAAGGTGGAATTAATGTTGTATGAAGGAGAAGAGAGGAAAGAAACCAGGTAGTTGAGTGGCTGGGTAATCCCTGAGCTGTAAGAGAGCTTGGGGTCACACCCTTGCTGTGCCCAACTGTCTCTCCGTGAACACGGATTTGTAGGAAAAGGAACATTTCCAGCCTGCGGGAAGCAAGAGCCCAGCTTTCCCAGTATCTGCCTGCAGTCTGGGAGACAGAGGTCTGGGCTCTGCTTTCCATAGGTTTTTTCCCAAGAAAAAAACCCAACACAACAATTAAATCACTATTTTCAACTTCATTGTGAAACAAATTTTAATTTTATCATCTTGTGAGTGGAAATAAGGACTGAAATCAAGATTTCCTGTGCACACATGCTCTGCTCTGACACAGAAGTTTCCTTTGCCAACAGGAAAGAAGAACAAGCTGCGCGTGTACTATCTCTCCTGGCTCAGAAACAGGATTTTACACAATGACCCTGAAGTGGAGAAGAAGCAGGGCTGGATCACGGTTGGAGACCTGGAGGGATGCATCCACTACAAAGTTGGTGAGTGGCCTCTCTGGAAAAAAACGTCTGAAGACATGTCTGTTCTCTAGTCTTAGATCTGACCTGACAATTTCTCTTAGAAGTATGGCTAGACCGTAGCCACAAATAAATTTGGAATTCATCTATCCGTATTAGGTGGACACTTTACCAAATGGGAACCAACAGAGAGACAGCCTCAGAAGCTGTTGCTGGAGATGAGTTGTTCAGCCTTGTTGGAAAGAAAGTGAATGTTTTTAAAACTGGTTTTATTTTCATTTTAGTGAAATATGAAAGAATCAAGTTCTTGGTGATTGCCTTAAAGAATGCTGTAGAGATCTACGCTTGGGCTCCTAAACCATATCACAAGTTTATGGCATTTAAGGTATGTTTATCTTTTAACCCAAACACACTCTGTAATTGTAAATACACAAGATTTCTGTACTATGCAGAGCAGAAAACCGTCTTGCTTACGTAGCTGAGCTCCTTGGGATGCCTGGCAGGCACGGGAGAAGGGATACATTCTGCCTGAAGAAAAGGGATACATGCTGCTTATGGCTCACAGTTAAGTGTTAATACTAGCTTGTGCTGGCAGGCTTTACTTGGGAAGTTTGCAGAAAGCTGACCAAATGCCTGTGAGGAAAATTGAGTTGAGGTTTGTGGTGGATTTGGGGTGTTTGGGGTTTTTTTAACCTCTAACTAGTTTTTCACACAAAATATGAAAACAGGTTGGCATTATTTTCCATTTTTATTTTGCAAGGTCCTCTCCCCTTCTGCAGTGTGGATTCTGTTTCAGGACAGAAAGTCCAGGAGAATGACCCGCTCTTTCTCTCTGTTTTTCTCTCCCTTTTCATCTACCTCAGTTTCCTTCAGTGAGACCTCCTCTATAACCTGCCAACGGGTATTTTGTACTTAGTCCTCTAAAGCACTTTTCATCCGAAGCTCTGTGCAGAGACGAGTCACAAGGGGCAATGTCTTCTGGAGACGTTCATGCTGAGTAATCTCATTTTGCATCCTTCCAGCACAAATGGGCTTATTCAGTATTAGGTCACATTTGCTTTTTCTGAACAAAAGCCAGAATAAATGGGCTCAGTGACATGGAGAGCTCAGCAGCATTAAAATGGCCTGGGATCCAGCCTCGGCAGGCTCTGGTGAAGATGCTGGTTGGTGCTCCTGGTGCTGCTTCTCCAGTCTGGGGGGGGCTGAGCATCCTTTCCTTGCCTTGTAGGCAGGAATCTGTTGGCAGAGTGGGAAATACCACCCACAGATTTTCCCTGCCAGGAGTCAGAGCGGTCCTCAGACAGAGAGCCAGGAGTCCTTTTCTCTCCCTGGGGGTGTTTCACCCTCATGCTGAGGACCTAAGCCACAGAGAGATACTCTGTCCTGGATCGGTCCATGCCAGAGAGCTGGTCCCAGCCTGCATCCAGCAGATTAGAGTGAACAGAGAAAAGTAGGTCTTTGCTAATCTGACTCATTTCAGCTGCCCGAACAGGAGCAGCGATCCCTGCCGAGAGTGGAGGTGGGTGGTCACAGCTTTCTGCAGACTTTGCTCTTGTTGCCCAGAGCAGCACTGGCACTGAGGGTCCCCGTGTGCTGGCTGTATGCACGCTCGTAAAATCGAGCTGTCGCCTTCCTTTAGAGACCCAGTCCTCGGGCTGCCTCAGGCTCCTGGGGGAAAAGAGCTGCGCTTGGCAAGGGTGAGCGCTTATCTGCTGGGATGGCTGGAGCGAGTGGGTAATACCCTCTGAGGCACCTGACATAGGAACAGAGAGACGGGAATATAAATAACCACATTTTTAGTAGGAAACACAGTCAAACAAATACGATTTCAAAACCGTATTGGGCTGCTGCTATGGGGATTTGTTGGTTTTCTCTGATACTCACCGAAGGGGTTATAAAAGTCTTTTGCAGATCTCCAGCACAAGCCGTTGCTCGTGGATCTCACTGTAGAAGAGGGTCAGAGACTCAAAGTTATCTTTGGATCACACACTGGTTTCCATGTGATTGATGTAGATTCCGGGAACTCTTATGATATCTATATACCATCTCACGTGAGTACACGGTGGAGTGCTGCTGCATGACTAATGCAGGTCACCAGCAAGGTTTGGGCAAGCTCTTGGTGGCTCAGGAATGGTGACCAGTCAGGTGACATCTTGCCATGGGTATGACATTCTTCAGTGCCATCTTCGTTGATACTGGCTTAAAGAGGACTCAGAGATATCACATACTCCATGTTCATTATTCGCAGAGGCTATTTCTGTACTCGTGCCCATGCAGTCAGGTTTAAGGCTGCCGTGTCCCACAGAAAGGAGAATCTGTCTGTACATTGCATGGAGCAGTGATGGAGGTCTCTGTAGAGCAAGATACCATGAAACCAGGTTCTTGGTTGTTGGACAACGTAGACCCACCAAGAGCTGGATGCCCAGCGCACCGTCCCATTGCATGGTGTCCCAGATGTGCCCACCAACGCTTGTTCTTGTTGAGGCAGCGCAGTTTGACCCGGTGAAGGTTGCAGGACTACAGTAGCCCAAATCTCAGGAAGCCTGCTGTTCAAAACTCCCAAACCCCCTGCCAGCAGGGACTCACCACAGGACCTCTCCCAGGTCCATCAGCTGTTTCAGGAGAGAACCAGTGCTACAAAAAGTACTGTAGATGAGGATTTTCTTGTTGGCTCATTTAAGCTCTGTCCATGCTGTTGGCCCAAGCAGCATGAGAAACTGGTCTAGGAGAAACTCTGTCATGGATCAAATCCAGGAACTGCTGAATCTGATCTGAGCAGCAGAGCCTCCTCTGCAAAAGCTGGCAAGAAGCACAGGGAGAAATACGGGGGCAGTTTGGGATGGTTTTGTGTTGTCTTAGCTATGGAAGGGCAGACACGGGTGGAAAGTCACTGTAGCTGCCCTTGGAGCTAGAGACTGATTGCTAAAAAATGGGAATATTTCCTCCCTAGGGTTACCTGTAAAATTCTGGGTTTATTTGCCTTAATTTGAATAGGAGGTGGATTCATCAAGTCAGCAGCCACTTATTTGTGTTACAGCCAAGTGTCAGCCATCAGTCTTTGGGGCGTATATGTTGTGATCTCTCTATAATTGCTGAACCTGTTTATCCTTGATGTATCAGACAGCTTTGATGGTAGGGTAAACATGACAGTTTATTCCCCTTCAAGCCTATCTCTGAAAGCCAGTGCCTGTTTGGTAAATGGAGGGAGGGTTTTGTTCTCGCATTGGTTTGGGGTTTTGTTTTCCTAAGGCTCTGCTCCCTTCCCCCTACCCTTTCCTCCATTCAATGTAATTCTGACTTCTGGGGTTTATTTTAACTGCAGATTCAGGGCAACATTACTCCTCACGCCATTGTCATCCTGCCTAAAACAGACGGGATGGAGATGCTTGTGTGCTATGAGGATGAAGGCGTATATGTGAATACTTATGGACGGATAACTAAAGATGTGGTGCTCCAGTGGGGAGAAATGCCTACTTCTGTGGGTAGGTCAACCATTCTTCCTGACTTGCTTAAAAGACAAGTGACAAGTAAGATGAGGAGTCGAGAATGTTGAGATGGAGTCATCTGGGCTTTCGTTTATGAAAGCAGATGTCTTTCAGCCATATAAGAGGTGCAATTACTAAATTTCTACAGTTTGGTCCTCCATAATAAAAGCAAGTGACTTCTTGAAGATTTGAGCTGTGGTTTATCTTAAGTATAAGATAATATAAGCCGTTGCACTGGTGGGATGCTGTGTTGCGTGGAAGAGGGGCTGGGTGCAGAGCTGGGAGCCCTTGGATTGCTCTTCTGGCTCTGCTGTTGCTCAGCTCCATGACCCATGGAGGCAAACCACTGCCCAGCTCCTCACCTGCAGAAGCCAGAAGTATACTTCTGTTTAAATTACTCTGCAATTTCTGGATGAAAAGTAAAGATACTGTCCCCGCGGGCACACGCCTGACCGCCTGTGCCTCCGGCAGTCGGAGCTCTGCCATTGACCTACGTAGGCTTTGAGTAAGAGCTGAGGAGAGCTTCTCTGCCTGTTGTGTAACATTTAGCTCAACACACGTTGTAACACCTACCAAACGCTTCCTTTTGACAGCCTACATTCATTCCAATCAAATAATGGGCTGGGGAGAGAAAGCTATTGAAATTCGGTCAGTGGAGACGGGACATTTGGATGGAGTATTTATGCACAAGCGAGCTCAAAGGTTAAAGTTTCTATGTGAAAGAAATGATAAGGTAAGTCCACTTCAAAGCTTGTATCTGTGCTTTAAGCTACAAGCTACTTTTAGACTTTAAGTCTGGTTTATCTTGGGGTTAGTAATTAATCTGAAGGTCCTATTTGATAAGTGGTGCCCATAAACCCACTCCCAATTAATTCTCTCCAGTGGATGCAGACCTCAGCCTGTGGTGGGAAGGTCCGCAAGATCTCTTCCACCTCTAGCTGACATCTGTGTTGACTTGGCTTGACTTTCTCCCAAGTCTTGCACCTGAACATTAACTACTGAGGCTGCCAAGTGACCTCTGCAGAAGTTGAGAAATGGTAGCAGTAAGGATGTGTAAGGGACCCTGATTTGAGCTCTGGTGCAGAAACACTTTGATGCATTTTTAGGTGCGTTTTGATGCATCTTACACTATTTTCTCTGTGGAGCCCCATCTTTTTCTGTGGACAGCACTGATAAATACCACTCTGAAGGGTCACCAGAGTTGCTGGGGAATGCGGCTGTCTGTAGCTAACCCCTGCTGCGGGTGTTGCTGAAGGGCAAGGGCTGCAGGGAATGAGGGAGGGAGAAATTGCTGGAGGAAAAAGGAATATTTGCATGGAAGAGATGGTTGAATGCTGAGGTCTGTTTCTGCTATTGCCGTTTCCTCATCTCGCAAGGCTTCACTGAGATAAATCAGGACCATGCAGCAGGGAGTTCTTTCATAACAAGCAAGATCACAAAACATGTGAAGAAGCTGATTGCTCTGTCCCCAGAGCAGGGTTTAATAACATCCAATAAATAAGGTTTGAGGGCACCATCAGTTTATTGAACAGCTGCTCATTAGTCGAGTGTTTCGCCGCCTGTTGCATGGAGTTAGGCTGGAGCCCATACCATGGGATGCTGCCCATGAAGCTGAATTTAAGTTGCCCAAATACCCCCAGTTTGCTTTTTTCCTAACTTTTGAGTACTTGACTGCAGGCTTTATACTGGGTTTTAATGAGTTCTTTTTCTGGTTTGCTCCTATTGATATTTTTTTTCCTTTTCTAAGAAAACTGGAAAAAACCCCACCTCAATCTTTCTGAAATACTGGAACCAACTGATCGTTGGTGGATTTGAAATCCTAAAACCAGATGTTTCTCTTTCTGGAGAAATGGTTAACGATGAAAGTCGTGGAAAGATTGAATAATTTTTGGTTTTCAAAAGGACAGAGGCTTCAGATTGTCCTCTTCAATACTTGCAAATTATAACTTATTTTTTAAGATTTCCGTTGGGGTCGAATGCTGGTGGATCCTGACAGAAGAACCAAAAATCATATTCTTTCGAGAGTCCTGATATGTTTCTGTGCTTTGAGCATATTGAAGGAAAGTAGTTTTCCCGAGTGTTACTTTCAGGAACAGCTGAAATACCAGGACTAATTTTTCTGAAGAAAACCATTTCAAACCAAGGCAGATGTTGACCAAAATGGTTAACGTTTCGCAAGATCTGAACCACTGACAGCAATCTTATTACTATTGCATAATAAATGGTGCCGTGGCAGTAAAATGTGATAAACTTGGTATTTTTAAGGTGTTCCAAACCTTGCTCTCTTTGGTAGTGGCAGCGAGGGAGGTTTTATTACTGTGTTTACTAATAAGTGGTTCAATTTGATCTGAGTCTGGCGTGGATTAGCTCCGGCCCTGTAGCTCCGTGGAAAACTGAGAACCAGGCAATGAGTCCATGTAAAATTTCTGCTGTCAACAGGAGAAAAGGAGCAGGGAGGGAGGTTTAGGCAGGGGGAACCACGGGGTGTGGGGCAGCTCCTGCTTTCCTTGCTCCCCGAGGCAATTCACAGACTTTTTCTTACAATAATAAAAATAATTAATAAGGTATTTTTTGCTTCCAAACAGGTATTTTTTGCATCGGTGAGATCTGGAGGAAGCAGCCAAGTGTTTTTCATGACTCTCAACAGAAACTCCATGATGAACTGGTAACAGAGGAGCACTTGGCACTCACCGCCATGGCATTATTTCTAATTTAAAGGACATTAAACGCGTGGACTAACACTGTAGAGGCAGATGTGGAGGGTGCTGAGGAACACCGCTCCCCACGCTCCCCCGGCACCGTCAGCCCCGGGGCGGGGGCTGTGGGCAGGGATGGACTTTCGCGCTTGGACCCCCCGAGGTCTCCTGATTACGCTGTGTTATAGTGGGTTATGAGTTTTCCTTTATTTTATTTTATTTTTTTTAATTTTACTTTTTCTTTGTCCCCTACTTTGTAAGAACGGGGAAAGAAACAGTGTCAAAAAGTCTGTTTTTAATTCTGTCTGCCTGCTAGCATCAAATATATAGTATGTTGTAAAGTTACCAATTAAATCTGGTGAGAGACAGCACAATAAATGTACCTTTTATCTTTGTGATGAAGGCCATAACCATATAGCTGGGTAATTTTAGAAATCTTTTGCCTTCACCAACATTTACATGTTGCTTTTGGCAGCAACGGCTTAACGGATTTTTAAAGAAGAGAAAAAATAATAGGTTTTTTCCCCTCTTTTGGGAAATGGATTTTAAATGGCTAAACTACTAGCCTTAGACTAATAAAAATCAGCTACCATTTTTGTCAAGTCTGTCAATCCATATTTCTATATGGATCTTCACATAATGGTGTGTCTTGATAGGGACAGAGGTGCCATTTGTTGTTGCTCCGGAGGCGCCCGCCTGCCCGGGGGTTTGGCCGCGGGCGGCGGGACGGGGGATCGGACAGAGGAGAGGATGGCGGAGCAGCTGGAGGAGCCCCCCGCTCGCCCCCGAGGCGGGATTCGCGCCTGCAGATGGTGGTTCTCGGGATGCCGCCGGACCCCGATGCCGAAGCCGGGGCGAGCTGTGGGTGCTCGTACCCTCCCCTCCATCCCGAGCCCGGAGCCGGGCGCCAGTGTGCGGAGGCAGCCAGCGTGGGGACGGGGACCGTGAAACGAGCTGCCCGTCCCCCACATTGTTGGATTGGGCTTGTAAAGAGCTTAAAAAAAAAATATATATGTGTGTGGTTTCTTCGGCCGAGGGTCTGAATCTCTACCCGTTTTCCGCCCCCGCCGCTCCCTAGGAATTACCCAACATACAGTGAAAGAAAACATCTGTGCCGAACCGTGTGTGTGTGTTTAGTTCAGGTTGAATCGTGTCCTTATAAACTCTGCTCAGTTGATTTCCGTTTTCGGTGCGTATCTGGGGTTTTCTTTCTCAGTAGCTGCAAGCATGGCCGCCTGTGGTGTTGGGGTGTCGCATAACAAGGTCTGTGTTGCTGGTTTTAACCTACCTCGTTTCGGTTGGGGTTCGTTTTTTTTTTGGTTTGGTTTCTTTTTTTTTTTTTTTTTAATTTTATTTTCTTTTTCCCGTTCCGCTGTCGATCACAGCTCTGTTACCTCCAGCGACATATAGAGAGCTTAACTGGCAATCTTGGTGTACTCAGTAACGATGGCTTTATTAAAAAATGATTAAATCAACAGGACTTGGTCAAACTTGAATCTTTATCGAGGGGAAGAGGCAATGGGGGGTGGCGGGGCCGGGCCGGGCCACCCTCGCCCCAAGCATCCTGCGGGCAGGCCGTCGCGGTTCGGTACCGGCAGGGATTGCCTGCGCTGGGACTCCCGGCAGGGCACGGCGTCCAGAGGGGCACGGCCACGAGGGGCTGTGGGGGTCCCTTCTTCACCCGGTACACCCTGCCCGGCGCCCGGCTGAGCACCCTGCCCTGAGAGGTGCGTAAGACCGCAATACGGGAATTAAAATCCCATACGAGTCCCGTCACGGACACTGATTGCCACCAGCTCTTTATATTTTCACTGTGGTTGAAATATAAATGAAAGGAAGCCCAGAGCTTTTTATTATGTTGCAAACTGGTAACTGTTCGGGGGGGGGGGAGGTTGTCCCCCTTGAAGTGGCGAATACACAGCTTTGGATTATATTTTTTTTATATTGTGGGGTTTGGGGTACAGTGACAAAATAGAAGGGAATTGTGTTTAAACATAAGGTAGTTTGTGAATGTATTTTTTAAAATCTTAGAGTCATTTGAAACAAAAGTCATGAGAAACCAATATTAACGCAGTCTTGTCTACGGAGTGTGTGTATGGACGTACCACAGAGCAAACGCATTTCTGGTGCCAACCGCAATAAAACGCAAAACTTCAACATCAAGCCCTGCCTTTTATGTTTTGGTAAATAAAACCTGGGGTGTTAACCATGCGCAGGCCATGGCCGTAAAGCGGCTTTTCAGGGCCCCTTGGCGTGACGCCCTTTGACTGGAGGGTCTCGGGAAGGTGGTGGGTTTGGGCAGGATGAGTGCGGGGGGACGGGGCACATGCCCTGAGATTCTGCCCGGCAGCGAGCAGCGGCTGAGGGATGTCTCAGCGGACCATCGCCACGTGAAAACTTCTGCTCTTCTACAAAATCGACCCGCGACCGTAATAAAGACATGCTTTCCCCTCCAAGTATTCCTGGCTTTGATTCGCTTGCGGTTGATCAGCGCTATCAGAAACTACTTAATTTTAGTGTTTAAAGAAATAAAACCCGGGGCTCCTTTTGAAAGCCTGTTTCTGGGAGTTTTTACGTGGAAAACTTACTTGTTCAGCTGAGCAGCGCCGCGGGAGGAAAAAGAGAAATCACGTCTGTGCATGCAGGAGTCACTTGAGCCTGTTGCAGATTCAATTATTTACAGAGCGGCTGTGAAACACTGCGTGAACTTTGGGAATGAGTCGTACCCTCCACGGTAAATGAAAGAAGAGCCCTGAGAGCTGGCACGAGGCCGCTGGTTCCCCCCCAGCACGCTGCAGACACTGGGGAGGTGCTGGGTACCGTTCCCAAGGTAAGGGATGCTCAGAGGTAAGGCTGTAGCAGCTTGTGGGAACTGAACGTGTCTCCAAATCTGTTCCAGAATGATTATCAAATGGCTTTTTTTTTCTCGTGCGATGGTTTTGGGGTCGATCGGATTGTGTATTTTGAGACGGAAAGGGGACGCTCAAGGTGACCCTGGCCCTGGAGCTGGGCTGGTTGCTGGAAATGGTTGGGAGTCGTGCCGCAATTCCCTGCCTCCGCCCGAGCCCGTCTCTCGCTGCTCCTGCAACAACTCGCGCGGCGCTGCCCCGAAACTGGGGGCAAGGCGACCATCGCGCGGGCTGGCGGCGAGCAGCGGTGGGGCCGAACCTGCCCCTTCCCAAAAGTGTGGGGCGGACCCCCACGCCGGGCCCGTCCCCAGCATGGCGAGCCCCCCCTCTGGGGGCACAGCCGCTCGAAGGGGAGCCAGCAGACACGTCCTCAGCAGCAAGGACACGGTTCGAGGCGGAGGACGCCTGGCGCAACACAGGTTTGCTGGGTTTTCGGCCCAATTTTTCTTGTCTGGGAGATGCTGCATCAGCCAGAGCTGGGGAGGTGGGAAGGGCCCCGTTGAACCCCCCCGGTTTAATGGCACTAGGTTTTGCTGGAAGGGTACAAGGCCAACACGCCGGTATTTTTACAACCGTGCTGTAAAGGCACCACATTCTCCCTCTCCAATGTGTTTTGTCAGGCTGAGCCCGGTCCCGCAGGTGGCCCCAGCGCTGCTGCCTGCCCCGGCTGCTGTGCATCTGTAGAGAAAAAATGAACGTACATCATGTTCTTTTTGAGCCTTCTTCTGACGTGCCTTTCATCAGCCTGCTCGTACCTGGAGAGCCACAACCTTATGGTCTGGATCTTCCTTTTTTCTTCTTGTTTTGGTTTATGCTTGCTTTTTTTTTTTTTTTTTTCCTTTTTTTAAACCATCAAAGCTGCCTCTGAATGACCCAAAGGCAGTAAAACGGGTGGGTGTGCAAATTACCCCAGCCGCAGAGACAGTCAGCCATCTATGGAATCTTTAAATTCCTTTCACTGATGTGACAGCATGGTTAATTGTTCAAAAACAAACCCCGACCATAAACTTTAACCCATTGCTTTTATCTCATAGCATTAGATTTAGCAACAACACCAGTTACAGTAGATGCAACATACAGCAGGCAATAAGCATGGCAGTTCTGCATAACAGTAACATTATAGGTAGTTCTTACACTTTATTATTAAAATAAAGCATTAGTGATAATGCGAGCACTGTTGTTTGCAAATAATGTAAGTGCTGCCCATCACGAAATGTTAAGATTCATGCTACAAGGTGCAGTGGGATTCCTGGCATTTACCTATTTTGCAGATGTGGGCAATGAGAAGCTACGAGAGCAGGTTCTTACTGGGAGCCCTGGAGAAAAGCCACAAAACCCTACAGCACTGGCCAAAGCGCTAACCGGCGGTGTGGTGTGTGTGTGCTGCCATCCTGAAAATAGTGAAACTGATGTTTCTACAGCGTTTTACCTGGGAATGGTAAAAGTCCAAACAAAGCCCGGAAACTCCAAACAAGCCCCAGGCTGGCAAACCTGGGGTCCCAGCAGCGAGGATGAGGATGGCAGGGCTGGCCCCGCCGGGAAGGTGCCACCTCCCCTTCGCCACTTCGAGCTCCGTGCCCTTGGTCAAATCACTTAACTGCTGCCCGGCGAGGCTCGCCGGCCGTGGGACGGGCCAGTGCCGCTCCTGAGCTGCGCCCTGGGGATACCTGCACCCTACGGCCTGCGGTCCCACAAACGCGCAAGAGGTGTGATGGGCTGACGTTCACCCTGGTGGAGTTGGGCCTGGTGCTCTACCACGTAGAAACATTGCGCTTCGGTTTTCCGAGGTAATAGTCAAGGTGGGATGCTCTGACAGCCCCTTTGGGAAGTGACTGCAGCGGGAGGCAGATTTACACCCCCCCATCCCATCCGTGAGCCTCGAGCTGGCCTCTGCTCATCGGCACATCCGCATCCAGACCCCCCTTCAGAAAAAAAAAACCAAAAAACAACAAACAACAAAAACCCAGGGGCTTGAATCTGTTCGTGTCACTGAGAGCTAAATATGTGGGTAAACTGCCTGGGGGCAAAGCTCTGGAGGTGGGGGCTGGACACGAGAGGTGAGGCAGCCCCAGGCACCCGCTCCCAGCACCCAGCCCCAGCAGGGAGGGGAAGAGGGGCCGGGAAGGGGTGGGAGAACCCCGGCATCACTCCGTGCCTTTTGCCAGCAGACCTGGCCAAGGGAAGCTGGTGGCCACAGGGGGCTTCCAGCCTTTGGCATCCAAGATTCCCAGGGAAGTGGCCGGCTGGCTCCTGGGGAGGGGACCGATGCTCACCCCTGCCTCCCTACCGCTTCTCAGCCGCTCCACACTCCCTGCCTGGGATGCTGGATTAAGGGGGGGGTCTGCTCCATCGGCAGCAGCGGGGAGGACATGACAGGCTACAAGCCACAGCAAGACCACCCCGCTCTCTCCTTTTGGGACGTAGATGGCCTCTGCCCCCTCGAACTGCCCCCGCTGGGCTGCGAAGAGGCGGGGGGGAAGCAGCATCCTCCCTCCGGCACCCGCGATGGGATCCCGGAGCGGGACATCAGTCCCGGCCAGGAGTTCCACGATGCCCAAAGGTTTCAGTTTGGGATATTGGGTCAGGGGTCTCGTTAGTTTTCTGATTCAAACCTGTTAATCGTCTAATCCTCTCAGGCCCCGGCGCGGAGGCGTTTAACCACAATGCGAAGAAACGGTGCTTGTAAATGCCTGGGTATCCACACACAGCGAGCAAACAAACGCGATGGGCAAAGATCTCAGCTGGAAGGACAAATATCAGGGAAAACTTCAAAAAGCTCAGCCTCGGGGCCCTCCCCCTTGCAGCATTGAGAGGGGAATGCAGGTGCTACAGCTGGAATCAATGCCGGCATTAATGCGATGAACTTTTCTCCTCCAGTTAAAGTTTTACTTTACTGGAGGAGACCAGTGCAAAGATTAGTGGTCTTACACTCATCCCTTTTTTTTTTTTTTTTTTTCCCTCTTCCTCTGTAGACAGTACATTCTGTGCCCATGTGAAGCCTGGCTGACTGAGAGCATCATCCAATTTGGCTGCCAGACCCACCAGGGGCTTCTCTGGAAGGTAATGGCATTAATCAGCATTAATCACCTTCTCGTCTGATTCAGACTTTGGCATGTCCGCTACGGATGCTGCCATCCGCCCTGGCCCTGCAGCTCCGTTCGCTGACGATATCAAGGACAGCAAAACCCGAGCGAGACCAGCTCAGAGCAGCTTTTGCAGATGTGCAAAGTTCACGACGACCAAGTGAGCTGTCGCGGAGTGGAGGATGCCCCACCACAGGAGCCAAGCCAAAGGGCTGCGACATTTGGCAGCATAAGTAGTATTTGCTGGCAGCGGCAATATTTGCGAGCATCGGCAATATTTGACAGTGCAGCAATCAGCTGGTGGTGCTGAAAGGCTCAGCGTTCACGCTGTTGCGGGCTTTTTAACAAAAACATACATTATTGTAATGTTCTGGGTAATTTTGCTCTGTTATATCTCCGTATACGCGCACAGCCGTCTCCTCTGAACGCTGGGGATGTGTACGTACAGGCAGGTACCAGCACTGCAGCTACGTGGTGAGGGGGCTGGGTACGTATAGAGAGCGAGACCTGTATACATCTGTATTTATGTATGTTTGGCTGTGTATGTTATATACACACATAAATATGTTTTAAAGTAGGTGCCAAGTGCTATCTAAATAAAACTCTCTTAGTCATTTTCTAGCTGCTTCGCTACACATGCTGGAAAGGTTTCTTCTTGCTAATTCAGCGAGAGGCTTGTAATGTAGCACGGAAACCCAGCGCAGAAGGCAGGAAGGGTGTTGAACATCTCGAAAGAGGCCGTAGCACGTTCCCAAGCCCCTGGCATGTCACATCACGGACCGTTCGGCCGAGGGACAGCCCCAAACCAGCCTTTCGGCTGCATCCTTCGAATTTCCCAGGCCCACTCTATGCCTTTGCGGCTCTCCCGTTGTTTCGTTTGTCTCCCCAAATTCGGGGATTGGTAGTGGCTGCTCTGAGCCGAGCGGCAGCCGCATGGAAGGCTTGGGTTTCTCATTAACTCCAGAGTTGATATAGTCCCATCTCTCAGAGCACCAGCCAGTTGTGCTGCCTCCATCCCACCAGCCCCGCCGTCCCTCCTCCCCTGCCCGAGCTCCCACCCCGCTCCGCAGCCCAGGACAGTGACTGCTCCCGGGAGGACAGCGGAGGAGCCGCGGGATGGACAAGAAAAGCAAAATGCAAGCAGAGAAGGTAACCATGGCTCGGTGGTATTTTTGCACTAGAATTTCTGCAGGAGCCCAGCACTGAGCAATGGCCTTTATTGCTTGCCAAGACCAAAACCAGCAAAAAAAAAAAAAAATCCCCTCCCCTAATTAATTGCTCTTTGACGTCCTCATACTGAGCACAGGGGCGAAGGGGTCAAGGGATTATTTTTTAATTTTTAATTTTAACTGCAACGGAAAGAAAAAACAGTTGAAGCAGCACGGCTGAAAACCACTTGTTTTGGTCATTTTCTCCTAGCCGTTCTGCTTCAGCGGCGGGGATGGGGACGGGGCAGGGCGCGTTGCTCCCCGCCAGCACCGGAGAGCCCCCGGCACAGGTTGCTTTTTGTGGGGCGATGTGGCTCTGCCCTGGGGGCCTGATCCTGCCCACCCCCAGGGGGCTTTCCCTTCTCCTTCGGAACCGGCCAAAGCCCCCGTGCTGCAGCAGCAGCACCCCTGGGTGCCCCTGGCCCGGGGAGGGGGGTCCCTCGGGACGGGGCTGGGGTGCAGCCCGCCGGGTTTGGGCAGAGCTGGGACAGGGGGCTGAGGCTCTTCTCTGCTTCCTCCCCCAGCACCTCACAGGAACACTCGTCCTCTCCGTCTTCACCGCCGTGTTGGGCTTCTTCCAGTACGGCTACAGCCTGGGTGTCATTAACGCCCCGCAGAAGGTAAGTCGAGCCCCCCTGCCCCCCCCCAAGCTGCGCACAGCCAAGGGACAAGGGCTTCAGGGCAGCCGGGGCTGGTTTGTCCCTTGCAGAAGCCCCCAGGAGGGCTCTGTCCCTTCCCCAAGCGCTGTCTCCCGCAGCACAAAGCCCCCGTGATAAGGCAACAGTGAGGACCCCCCCCACCACTGCCACCCCCCAGTGAAAGGCGCGGGGGGTCTGCACATCGTGCTGCCGTCCCCACTCCAACGCGGTCCCTGCGCCCAGAGCGAGGGACCGCACCTCTCCACGGGTGCCGAATCCGGACACCAGGCTCGCCCCATTCTTGGGAGGTGGCATTGGATGAGGGGGGGCTGCTCCGCATCTGCCCTCGCAGTCCCTTCCCACTCCGGGGGTCTGGGTGCTGGGGAGTTGTGGGGGATCCCAAGATTTCCCCCCCTGCAGAGCCTGTGATGAAAAGCTTTTCCTGGGGCAGAAAAAAAAAACCCAAAACAGGGGTCGAGGGTGGTTATAGATTTGAGCCGATGGCATTTTTCCTCTTTGCCCACCACAGGTGATAGAAGCCCACTATGGCCGAGTGCTGGGCATCGTCCCCCTGGACAGACACGCCACCGATGCCGCTGGGGAGGATGGCACCGTCCCCATCCCTGGCACGGAGCCCCGGGATACCACCCAGGGCACGCTCGCATCCCCAGCTGCCACCACCAGCAAGGATTTCGCCACCTCCCCGCACGTCCTCACCACGTACTGGTCCCTCTCCGTCTCCATGTTCGCCGTCGGCGGCATGGTCTCCTCCTTCACCGTGGGGTGGATCGGCGACCGGCTGGGGAGGTGAGAGGGGCTTGTGTGCTGGGAGCCGCGTGCCACGGTCCAAACTTTTTGTTTGATTTTTTTCCCCTAGAACCATTCCCTCCCCAGAGAAATACAGTTTGTGCTATTTTCCCCAATTTCATGAAAAAAAACCCTCAAACCTCCAAAATACTGTTCCAACCACCACAGAGGTCTAGCTTATTAAAATCCTCAGTTATAAATCAGATGTTTTATTGTAACTTTTAGCACTTCAGACAAGCAGCCGATGAGCAGCCTTGATTAACTTCCAAATTCCCCCTTTCTTTCTGTGGCAAAAGGGAGAGGAGGGCATCGGAACGGCGTTTGCACAGGATGTAGAATATACTTTTAGCTACTTCGATTGCGCCCCCGCCCGATATTTTTCAGTGCCTATGATCATTATTTTCTCCCCTGTAGCGCTGGTGAAGTCATTCGGTAGCTCTGATTGTATGTTGTGATGGCTGCTTTGGCTGAGAGAGGTGCCAGAATGAGCTGTGCCGCTACCGCCTTGCAGGGTGAAAGCCATGCTGGTGGTGAACGTCCTCTCCATCGCTGGGAACCTCCTCATGGGGCTGGCGAAATTTGGTCCATCTCACATGCTTATCATCGCCGGGAGAGCAGTCACGGGGCTGTACTGCGGTAAGTCCAGGCAGGGCAAGCATTGCAAACCAGCCCCTTGGCGGGGTTGGGTGCTCCAGGGTTGCAGTGAAGAGTTTCCGATATTTTTAGGTTTTTTTTTTTTTTTTTTTTTATTTCAGAAGGGGTTTCACAGGTGGGCGTTTCCCTCTTCTGCCTATGTCTGTCCTTCTCGATCCAGGGTCTTTCCCAGAAGTATTTGGGTTGGGTCTATCATGAAATTGGTTTATTTACATATACTAGAAAGGAGCGAGTCCCTCCTCTGTATCTCAAGGCTTGATCTTGGTGGTGGCTGCTGTAACAGTACGTTATTAGCCATGCTGTTTGACAGGTTCCCCAGACAACACTACTACCTAGCAGATATAGTACCGGAGCACTGTACACAGCGAGGATAAGATAGTAGGCAAATAGTATGGAATTACATTAGAATTAGCTTAGAAATAACAACTTATTTTCACCGTTACTGGTACGCAAATACAATACTCTGCTCTGAAGGTTCCAGGCAAGTTTTAAGAAAGCTCTTTGCTCTGTGATAACTTCTCCCAGTGGACGATCTCTCCTCCTATGTGTGTGTTCAAGTGTAAAGGCTTCCCAGCTTGGGGCTCTGAATCCAGGGATATCTGAGCACCATTGCAGAGTGCAGGTAGTTCCCAGCCAGGCACGAGGGGCTTGGTGGCACACGGGATGCAGCACAGGGGCTCCCTCCTCCTTTCCCACTTGGGGAACGGTTTCTGCTGGTTGCTGAGCTGTGGTCCAGAAGAGGTGACGCCGGCGTGTGCTTGGTGCAGGGCTCTCCTCCGGACTCGTGCCCATGTACGTCAGCGAGGTCTCTCCCACGGCCCTTCGAGGAGCGCTGGGGACGTTGCACCAGCTTGCTATCGTCACGGGTATCCTCATCAGCCAGGTAAGAAGCAAAGCGCACGAGTCCAGAGAGGGTATTTCAGAGATTCGGGATACCCCAGTGATACGCTGGGGTGTCGCTCACCATTCCACCCCAAAACTGAAGGAGAGTGTGAAGCAAGCTGCTCTAATGGGCTTAAAATCCTACCTTGAGTCAGAGGTGTCCTTAACAAAGACGACTTCTCATGAACTAAAAAGTACTTCTGCAAACAACTTCCCCCCTCCCCTGCGAAGTTTTTGTACACCTCTCATCAGAGTCAGGCTGGATCCTGAACATGAGATCCCTGATATTCAGGTACTCGGAAATGGCTTCATCAGAGAAGTAGGGAGCCCAACGTCCCCCTCAGCATTGCCACCGCGGCAGGAGTGCCAGCTGTGTGACAGATGAGCACATAAATGTATCAAGAACCAACACATCCAGAGAAACTCAACGTAACCACAAAGTTCATCTAATCCGATTTAGTCAAAGACTACAGACAGACCATGGGAAAAAATACACTTACAGGGTAGGTCCTGCCGGCTTCACCGGCTGTGGGGATACAAAAATGCTTTACAAATTGTGGAAAGAAAAAGGTTGCAAGTACTCACAGCCCCTCTGGAGTGCCTTTTTCAATGTCATAATCACACAGTGAAGCAAAGCTCAAGTTTGCCTATTTGCTGAGCCTCTTGCTGCACCGCGGCCCCAGTGCTCAGACCACGCTGGTTAGCAGCCTGTATTTGCTGCTTACGCAGCAGTTCTGGCCAGGCACAGGTCTCCTGCCGGTGGCACGTCCCAAGGAGGACCGAGTCACCCCAGGGCAGGGAACAGACTTGCAGAGGTTTGTCCCACAGCACCCTGTAAGCCAAAGTCTTGCTCATGACATTTGACGCCATCTGTTCATTCCCTCCTTGTAAATGTTCATGGTAACTAAAGAAATCAGATTGTCAGGACTGAGAATTGGCATTTGCTTCTAGTTTTCTTCCAGGTTGTCACTTCAAAATGCCATAGCGGTCAATCGCTTTCTTTTTCTAGGGTGCAAAATAAGCCACTCAAACATGCCTCAATTATTCCAGGTCCTTGGACTAGACTTTCTCCTGGGCAATGATGAGATGTGGCCCCTGCTCCTCGGCCTGTCCGGTGTGGCTGCCCTCCTCCAGTTCTTCCTGCTCCTGCTGTGCCCCGAGAGCCCCCGATACCTTTACATCAAACTGGGGAAGGTGGAAGAAGCTAAAAAAAGTAAGAAAGACACACATTCTGGAGTTGTTTTTACAGTATATATATTATTAAACACAGAAGGGAAAGCCCAGCTGAGGGCTCACACGTGTAACTGGCTATAGTTGCTCCATCCCACGCAGCGCATTTGCAGGAGGGATTTTGGACACTTGCATATAGTCACTGACTAAGGCACGCTTGCTTCTGTGTCGCTGCGGGTGGTGCGAGCCTTAGCATGTTACTCCTTTCCATCAGACAGATCACATCTAGCAGATGCCACCCCCAAAACCCCCATTCAGTTAGAAGGGATTTCAACCAGGTGTAAAAATGACACCTTCTGGGGGAAAGCTGCTCTCTCTATCCTCACGGCTATTTGCAACTACACAGCAAATCCACAGCGGTTACTGGAACCACTTATACATCTTCCAGCGTGGCCCTCCTTAGCTGGTTCCAGCTGCCTCTGCAAGGAGTAAGAGCAGTCAATGGCAGGACACTGCTGAAACGGAGATAAGAAGCTCTGAGCTGCTGAAGTATGCATTAGCTCTGGACCAGAAACTATTTAGACACGTTTGCGTGGGAGTAATAAGCACTGCTGAGGGACAGGGCTTGAGTGTGGTGTCTCAGAGCTGCCAGGCAGACACGCTTTTGGGGCTTGATGTGCCACAGGAGTCCTCAGAGCAAGAGGACAATACCGTCCGTGTGGTTGGCTTACTCTGAGTTTTGGCTAGTGAGATGCTTGTCCTTATTCTACCCCTTATCTACCATGAAAAATAAAATGCCGATCTTTCTTTTTCTTAAGGTTTAAAAAGGCTCAGAGGAAACTGTGACCCAATGAAAGAGATTGCTGAGATGGAAAAGGAAAAGCAAGAAGCAGCTAGTGAAAAGAAGGTCTCCATAAGACAGCTTTTCACCTCTTCGAAGTACAGGCAGGCTGTCATCGTGGCACTGATGGTGCAGATGTCGCAGCAGTTCTCAGGAATCAATGCAGTAAGTCCCCCCAAAACACTTGCCTTTAAAGAAACCCATGCTGAGCACGAAAAGGCAATGCTGGCTCCATCCAAACCGTGTAGGGGTGAAGAGAAAGAAGGCTTTCCCGTGACTGCAGCAGGCTCCTCGGCCGCTGCCGTCGGGTGTTGAGGTGGCCCAAGCCGGGCTGCGGGAGGGAAGAGGGGAGAAGGGTGCGAGGGAGTTCAGCACGAAACCAGCTGGCACGGCAGATCCATGCTGAGCTTTCCCATGTCCTTCCTCGTACCTGAGCTCGTCAGCAGTTTGCTCTCTTTAATGACTACCTGTTCGCCCCAGAAACCACATAATCACTGTTTTCTGGCTATTTTTAGCTAAACAGGTTTTGCAGCACCTCCTGGGATACCAGAAATCACCATTTTACACCCAGGACCACGGAGCCTCCTTTTCAAAACCGGCTAAGACTCAACTTTTTGAAAGTCTGGTGGCAACTTTACAAAGGTTGAGGCCTCTGTCCCACCGGCTTTCAAAACTCCAAGAGCATTCCCGCATGGCAAAGTGGAGCGGCACGCGGGGATGCACCCCACGGCGCCCAGCTGCCCTGGATTGAGGCCATGCCCAGCCCCATCCGCTGGCCACAGGGTCAGCCACCCATTTATCTCCTGTCCTTAACTTCCACCAGATAGGAATTGCCTTATTCTGGGAGAGAAGGGAGAAATCTGAGTCATTCCATTGGAGCGAGAATATTTTAAAATTCCTGTAAAACGCAGTCGTATTAAGGTATTTGACTCCAGCGCTCGGTGCTGGTGATCTGGCTTTGCGGATTAAACACAGGACTACATGGAAGAAAACAGTTTTAAATGTGCAAATGCAGTAGCTCAGGAAGGGAATTTCAATGGGATTTTTAACTCCCTCAGGCTCCTTTGAAAGTTTCAGCTTTAATTATTATAACAAGCCATTAAAAGTTGAAAAACTAATCATAATTAAATTACTTCACAACTCCGTCAAGCAAGTGCAACTCTTCCCTCAAGAGAACAAAAAGTTCTACCAGCCCTGTTGCCTAATCCTTCATCCTAATGTATTTTGATAGATCTTTTACTACTCTACAAACATTTTCGAGAGAGCTGGAGTTGACCAACCAGTTTACGCAACCATTGGCGTTGGAGTGGTGAACACAGTCTTCACTGTTATCTCCGTAAGTAAATATTTCTGCCCCCCAGACTACAAAAACAAGTGAGCTACAATGTGGTTTTGAAACATGATTTTATCCTGGAGCTAGGACCGGGATTTGCAGTTTTGCAGGGCTGACCCTGCACACCCTACAGGAACAATCATTCCCTGGGCATGTCTTGCCTGAAAAAATCAAGACTTGAAACACAGCCCCTTGTATCAAACAGCACTGCTAAATGCGTAATGAGTGAAAACTGCATCACCGTGTTCAGGGAAGCTCTGGTAGCTCAGCATTTCCCCCCAAAATAACAGCTGCCTTTGAAATTCTGCGGGTCCTATTCCCCTCGGGGAGCAGGCAGGGGATTGGGGTTGTGATGGGGAAGCCAGCAGCTCACAATCTCCCTCTTAGCTGTTATCTTTCAAATCATTTTCTGTATGTACACAGCACCTGCAAGAGTGATATCCAAAGGCTATTGCACAGCCATAAAAGTAATCTAGCACCTATCCTCATCATATCTATGCAGTGCTCTGCAGCGATAAAAGGATTGTTCCATTTTCACAGCCTTTCCCTTCGTTTGTCTCTCTCCTGAGAGTATTAACACAATTCCTATCAGCAGGCAATTATTTTTTTAATGTGGCCATTAATATAAGAAGATCAGGAGATGCCAAGCCCATTTCCCTCACATCTCTAGAGAGACTTAGGGAGCAAAGGACTTTTACCCACCATGAAGCAGGACTAGCTGCAAGGTAGAAACACACAGCTCTAAGAGATCTTAGTCCAGCGTGCATGAGATGATAGGAGGTCTTAGGATGAACCTGCTTTAGAGGAAGACTATCACAAGTCTCATCCAGAGGAGAAAATGTGATGTTTATTGTGAAACGAGGCATGGAGACATGTGGTTGGAAGACATATTTCTCCAGCTTGGAGGGTCTCCTGCAGTTCAATCTCCACCCTGGGGCTACGGTACTTGCAGCCTGGGACATTTGCTCTTTGCTTCTTTTGGCCATGAGCACTTAAAAATTACCTGCATTTGTCAATAAATGACAGACCCCGATCAAAAGGCAGAAGTGCTGACAGCCGGGTGGACCTTGGCAAGGGGAGAAGGGAGCGCAGAGGCTTGCCCTCAGTAATTTCATGAGTTAGCAGGATGAACCGCCTCCAGCAAAAGAGATCGTCTTGTGGAAGCATAAATCACTTGCTGTAATGACAGGAAAGGTTGAGCTGGTGGCCAAAGGTGTCCTTTCAAGCAGAGGGGAAGGAGTAGGAAGCTTCAGAGGCCAGTGCACGGTATTTTAGGGCAGGCCCGATGCACCGTCCTCTGGAGTGACGCACATCTCCCCATTGGGTGAAGTGATTGGTACAGACTTAGATGTCAAAAGCTGGGTGAGATGACTGGAGTCCACCAAGAGGAGCTGAGAAGGAGCAAGCTAACCCTTGCAGCTACCAGGGAAGCAAAAGGAGTCTGGGAGCAATTGGAGGAAAAATCCTGACTCCACAACCCTGCTACACAACTATCCCTGCCCTAGCACAGGCAAGGTGCAATGGCCCATGATGTGACCTGGTAACATGCTATATTTTGAAAGCTGCTTCTGAACTATTGCAGACCTAGTAAGTTTATTCTTCCAGGAAAAAAAAGAGAGAGAGAGAGAAAAGTCCATAGTCAGCAATACAGGGGTAGGAGCAGTGGGAAGTCCTGAGAAACGCATGAGCTCTGAGTATATGTGGTTTTGCCTTGCCCTTGGCAGGGTGGCTGCTCAGCCTGGCTCCCTAACAGCCACCAGCAGAGTTTCTGACACTTGGAAACCAGCACACAAATCTCTACCACAAGAGCTAAAAGAGCAGGAGTGCAGCGTGGTAGTGGTAACAGGCTGCTCGCTGCTAATGGACCTGATCGAACCTCCTGAGAGCGGCGGTGCTGGAGACTGAGCTGCTGCACGTGTTTCTACAGGTCTTCCTGGTGGAGAAGGCGGGCAGGCGGTCCCTGTTCCTGGCTGGTTTGATGGGCATGTTAATAAGCGCCTTGGCCATGACAGTTGGACTTGTGCTCCTGGTAAGGATTTCTCTCCATTTTTTTTCTCCATGGTTTGCAAACAAGAGAAGAGAAACCACCCTTTAAAGTGAACGTTTTGCATTTTCATGTCAAAGAACTTCAGTAAACGTTTGTTCTTAGAAGGGACAGTTCAAAGAGGCCACAGCTGGAGCCATCTCTGCTGGTTACAGCAGTGCCTGAGGACATTGCACTCCTCGGCCCCCGAGATGCCCCAGTGCTGCCAGAAAGGACGTGTGTCCCCTGTCCCCTCCCTGAGCCCGCTGACAACCTCAGCTCCTTTGCACAGCAACTGTGCTATTCCCACGGCACAACCGCACGCCTGCTAGAAAACCCAGGGCGCACCTCCACACGCAAACAGTGTGTGCCCTAAACCCTCAACCTGCATCTCCCTGCCTTGGTGCAGGGATGCTAGACTAGCATCTTGTCATAAAAAAGGGACAAATTATTCCTTCTGACACCCAGGAGGGGGGTCAGACTGTGAGACATGGGGCAGAACAGGCAGAGGATGGAGCCGGCCCCCATCAAAGTCAGTCCAAACCATTAGTGCAAGGCCCTGTCAAGATGTAAAACCAAATAGGGGGTGGCCTCCTTTACTGGACACCCTGGATATTAAAGACAACTTGCCTCTTCCCGGCCATCCTGCAGGCAAGGAGAGGGCTCCGAGGTGCAGCAGAGCTGATAGCTGGGAGCTCCAACATCCCTCTGCAAGCGGCAACGCTGGCACCATATGCCCAGCCAGCACCTGGCACAGGAGTTTAGAGCTTTAATCATTCACGTCCAGTCCCCGCTTGTCTGAATAGAAAGAAATTTCTGAAAAAGAAGCACAATTAAAGTAATTAGTGATAATTAATGAGAGTCGTGTTGGGACCATAACGGCAAAGCGCACCCTCTTGCAGAGCCAGTTTACCTGGATGAGCTATGTCAGCATGGTTGCCATCTTCCTCTTCGTCATCTTCTTTGAAGTCGGGCCCGGGCCCATCCCCTGGTTTATCGTAGCCGAACTGTTCAGCCAAGGCCCGCGTCCCGCCGCCATTGCGGTCGCCGGCTTCTGCAACTGGGCCTGCAACTTCATCGTGGGAATGTGTTTCCAGTACATAGCGGTAAGAAATCCCTCTAAAACCGTACAAATAAATGACTGGCACGACCCCACTGCTGGGCTCCCGAAGCAGCCCAGTGGGACATGGACGTGCCTCCCAGATCTCCATCCCCAAGCCCCGCCGGGCACCTCAGCCCCCTGGGGTAGGAAGGGGAAGCCGTCTCTGCGGTGGTGATGGAAGTGTCCCCTCTTCTCACTTCCCCCACTGCAGGATCTGTGCGGACCGTACGTGTTTGTGATCTTCGCGGCTCTGCTTCTAGTCTTCTTTCTGTTTGCATACTTCAAAGTACCAGAGACGAAAGGCAAGTCCTTTGAGGAGATCGCAGCTGTGTTCCGCCGCAAGAAGTTGCCGGCCAAAGCCATGATTGAGCTGGAAGACCTGCGAGGCAGCGAGGAGGCATAGACATTGCCACACACCCGGAAAGGAGGGACTGAGCGTGGACCTCCTTCAGGCACCGCGGGAAGAACGTTGGGCAAAAGTCTCATTTCACAAAAACCTTGCAGCTGGCAGACCAGGAGGACCCATCCATCGGATGCCTTCTGGCTGCTGCGGCTCACACCTCTGAGCCGCAGGTGCTAACCTGGCATTTACTCTGAAATACTCGGTACAACTGGGCTGCAGGAAGAGCCAGGGAAAGGATGGGAGAAATACGTTACACGCGTGTCTCCATGCCCCACTGGAAGAGCCCAGTGGGACCGATGATCTTACTAGTTGGCAAAGCATTACACTGAGCAGGGTCATCACTCAGCTGGAATGAAGGAAAGAGGGGTCGGCTGACGCTGTAGCCTCATGTTTTCCCCTTTTTGTCCCATGCTTGCTGCTTCCTTCTGCTGAGTGAGCTGATGCCTTGAGAAACCAACTGCTAGTGCAGTTGTGCCACCAGCGCACAGCTCTCACGGCCCGAGGTGCTAAGGAAAACAGGCTGAGCGAACTCCCCCTCACTCTCACCTCTGCAGAGGAAGGAGGTGGATCCCACCTGAACCGGCTGGGATGCACCTCGCTTGCTTTGCTCTCCGTGCATTATGGAAATGCGCTCCCATCTCATAAGGATTTCTCAAGCCACAACATTTTTTAGGAGAATCTTAGAAACTCTGCCTGGGCTGACATGCACTTTTTTTCTTTTGTTTCAGCCAGACTATTTACCTTCTCTTTCGTCCTAGGAATTCTCTCCCCCCTCCCTTATGCCTGCTGCAGCACAAGACACAGCACATCACTGACCACACAACGGGTCCGGGGAACTCCTGGCCCCCAGGTCAGGAGACACAAGTCCTGCTGCCATCCCTTCCATGCTGTGACCACCACCAGGTCACCTCTCCTCGCTGCTCCTCCTTCCCCACCCTCTGCCTCTGCCTTCCCTTCCTTTTGTACAACACTTAGACCCACAGGCTCCAGCTCCAGCCGGGGCCTCGGGCTGCCCGTACCGTAACAATTAATGACAACCCAAAGGGGAAATGGGTATTGCGGCATTAACTGGAAGGTGCCCCACTGATCCGACCCCTACTTTGCACCACTTACGGTTTTGCCGGCTGATGTGCTTCAGCCCAGGTAGTGTGCAGGCAGGAGGTCGTGTTGTTTCTACAGCCTTGTTTGTGCTTGTGTTGCTTCTTTATGAGACACTTTTATGTGACAAAAATCAAACTGCAAGGATTTTTCTTCCTTTGGGGGGGGATATGTTGGAATCATTGTAAAAGCCTGCTCTCTGTTCGCTTGACTTTTAAGATTTGTGTGTTCCTTGTTGTGATACCAGGTTACTTTCTAGCAACTTTCTCAGGATAGAAACCCATTATTTATTTAGAGACGAAACACCAGCATTGCTCGGTCACTGCGAGCTCATCACGACTGCCAGTAAAGCAGTGACCATAATGTAACAGAGGATCAAGCATCATAAAAAACACGAGAACCAACAGGCCAAGGAGGATCACAGGCTGCTGCTATAGGTTTGGTTTTAGGGAAGGTTCACACTCCTTTCCTTGCGCCTGGATATCTTTCCTTTGTAGACTTTACTGTCTTGGTATTAAGACCCTAAAGCAAATTCTGGTCCCTTCCAAGTGACTGGAAGCGTAGCCACGAGGTCCACTGGGACAAGTGTCTGGCCCCAGTATGTGCACTGAAGCAATAAGATTGCACCAAAGGCTTTCCCAGAGTGACTGCTGGGATTTAACTCGAGGAGAACTGGGTCAATGCCATCATGTGCTACAGCGAGGGGGGACCTGGGACTGACAGGGGGCATGCAGGGGGTGTGAGAACCAGGGCCCAGGCTGCGGTGCACAGAAGAGAGTAGCAGAGCTGGGGTGCAGGCTCTGGGCCAAACCGTCGGTCTGTGTGCTGCAAACAGGTCTCCCAGGTGAGACTAGCCGAGAAGGCAGGCTCAGAGGCTCTCCATGGTGGCTACTGCAGTTAGTGAAATATTATAATGGATTTTCTGAATGTAAAAAAAGGGGAAAAAAAAAAAAGAGATGGGTTCTTGCTTTCAGCAATGTTATCTATGTCTGTTACATAAAAGTGACAATGAACAACATCTACGGCATGTGGTGGTTTGTGCTGTTGTGGTTTTTTCCCTCTACATCTCAGACATATGTGTAACTCCAGATAGAAGGTATTTTCCTGGCAGGACACACTTGCTCCACAGGTGGTAATTGCGTTGCAAACCCTCAGCTAAATCCCTTTGAAATGGATGGTCCAGAGGTGAGACTGCAGGGCTGGGAGGCAGCCCCGGAGCCAGTGGGAGCTGATTCTGGTTGGGATGAACCCGCACTGGAAGTGTGCCGGCGTCTAACCCCAGCCGTCCCCACGGCCCACCTGTAAATCCCACTGTAAAGCACACCTCTGCTTGCACGGATGTTGGTGCAGCTTAAAACTTGGTGCTGGGGCTTTTCTGGGGACACTAGGCAGGAGGAGCATTTGGGGACAGATGGGGTTCAAAGCAGATTTGCCCCTGCTCGGAGGGCAGGGCCAGGCTGGGTTCCTTCCAGGAACAGGAGGACGGGGCAGCAGAGGCAGGGTGGCAGGCAGGGTGCTGGCACCGCGGTCCTGGACATCCCTGCTCAGCCCTTGTGAGCCAACCAGTCTGTACAAACACAAGGGCTCAAGCTACGGCCGCACAACGGCCATGCGGGTGGTTTAGTGTGAGACGGGCTGCCCAGAACTGCTTCGCTAAACTTCTGCCGAGTTTCCTCCTAATGCCTGTGGGGCATCCGCCAGTGACGCTGTCAGGAACTCAGCAGTGAGGGGGCATTTATTTAGCAACACTCTGAGCAACCAGTCTTTGTTTTCCTGTGTGTTCCTAGGTGAATGATATGGAAAGCCCGGTCCAATTACTGTAGTGCAGCACATACATTAGTTTAACAAAGCCCACAACACTAACATTACCCACAGCTATATTCCTGAACTTCCTGGAAGATCTGCCTGGGGGTTCAGAGGCACTTAATTAAAATGACTCTATAAAAATGGTTGTCAACCAAAAGCCATGTGTATATTTAATGAGGCTTTCTCTCCTCGTTTCATCCCACACCTCTGTGAAGCTTTTGGCTGAGCTATAGTAAAGACCCTGTAGTTTGAAGCAGGAGCCTCAGAGCTAGCAGACTTCATGTGCCAATAATTTATTTTTTTCCCAGTCTGCTGCCAGGATGCTGTGAATCCTGCAGGCTAAGGAGACACACTCTGCGCCCGGTGGGTGCCGAGTTTCGGGTTGTGCTTCCTTGCAGCAGCTGCTGTGTGGAAGGGAAGTCAGTCTTCTCCTTCCAGGCTGGGATCTCCCAGCAGGGACCCTCTCTGACCTTCTCGGGCCACAACCGGACAACGTGCCTTCGTGCATTTTACTATTATCATTTCATTTATTTGTATATTCCCCTGGAGATGATGCTTTGCTCATCCCGGGATGTTTCAAATCAATTCTGCTAATGGTTGCAGCGGGGTGGGCTGCAGCCCAGGATGGGATGTGCAGAGCTCGGCGTTGCTGAAGGCTGCAGCAACCCCTGTCCTCACCAGGGCTGTGGTGGAAGGATTAAGTTGAGACGCTGCGCCGGCGCTTTTACCATGTATGACAATGCAGGAAGGGGCCACACGAGTTGGTTAAATCTGCCGATATGTTTACTTTTGTCACATCGGGCTGGTAATTAGGACTGCACACTTTATCTGTCCTTGCCACATGCAAGTTCCAGTTAAAACTTGTTCTTGAGACACAGCTTGTTGAATCATTATTTTTATCTCTCAGCGTAACAGTTTTACTAAGTTGCTAATCATTAAGAAAATTTAAAAGACCGAGTCATACTTATTAGCTAAATGGTCGTTGCACTTTAGTTAACATGCGAAATGTGTTCTCATACTGTGGTTGGCTAATAATGCAATATAATTAATAATCCCTGAGAAAGCATCTTGTCAGCAAGAGCTTTGACAGTGTTTTCCTAATGTGCTGAGACGACAGCCATTAAGACTTTTCTGTTGTGTCAGATAAATGGCTAACGATATCTAGTTTCCCACTCTCTAGGCATAATTTTAAAATTAGTTTGACTTCCCTAATCCAATAAACTCAGGATATTTGGCCCCATTAACACTTGCCGCACTAATTTATCACAGATTTTTCTGCCTCACTTCAACTTGTTTTTCATCACTGAGAAGCACTACCCTCCACCTCCCAAGTCAAACAGCTGATGAGGATGAAGCTAACCCAAGTACTACATATGCAGGGGACCAAGTCTTTGAGGTACAATGCATTTTCCAAGGTGTTCAATGGCCTTATCTTTCACTGAAATCTATGGGAGCTGAGGAATTACACGGCAGGACATTAGGTCTGGATCTAGCAGTACATGTAAGCGTGAGATTTAATTTAAGGTAACTGAGCCTGTGCTCAAGTGTTTCACTAAATCCTGAAGCAACACTGGCAAGCTTTACCCAGAGGCACAGCCTGAATAGCTGTGCTGAAAGGGAAGGAATCCCTACCCCAGCAGGGTGGCAATAAATCTTGGCTGTTGATCAGCAGTGCTTAAATTTTACAAGCTGTAGATATAATTGCAGAGCTGAGGCTTGGGTAGTGCCTTGTGGTTTTGCCTCCCTGTGCTCTGTTCAGGAGAGAGAGCAGCTCTCATCAACTATGAAGAGCATCAGGGCCCCTCAGGTCGCGGGTGGGATATCACTGTACTAGCACTGTTGCAGCCCCAGGAGGAGGGAACAGCTGGATTACCTTGTGCTTTCCCTCTTCCTAGTGGGAGTTGCAGGTGGTTCCTGCTAGCTCAATATCCCTGTGCTGTCACCACTTGCCTCTGCTCTCCAGTGTGTGCCCTGGGTAATTCGGACAGCGTAGCTGTGTGCGCACACCTCCTCCGACCACGTTTGTCCGGCTGGGTGGTCGTGCGGACCACAGAAAGGTAAGCGTGACCACGGAGCAGGCGGAGGCAGTACTGCTGTAGTTTTTAAGCATCCCAGGGCATGCGGCCCCTAATAATTGTAGGAACCATCCGGCATCCCCGAATCCCTTTCTCAAGGCCAATGCAAACGCCAGGTGAGTCACCGGCACTGCATTAATTCTTCACAGGAAGCAGAAGGTGAAGGGCAGGACTAAAGCAGTGCCTGGAGCAGAGTGGGGTGTCTATGGCAAGGCCACTGCAGAGGCTCTTTAATCCAGTTCATGCTACACAGAGAGATCGTAGGTAGGAGCTCAGAGGGTCTGCTGAGCATGGCACCATCCTATGGAGGTGGGGATCATCAGTCCCCAGCCTCTCTCATGTCCTCCTGCTCGAGGCTGCGCCCAGAAGCCAGCGTGAACTCTCACCCCCAACAGTCAGGACACAGTGGTGGGATCCCAGGTAAGAGAGCTCAGCAGCTGAAACAGAGACGCTTGCTCAGGTTGAAATAGGGTTGTTTACACTGCTTTGCTCATGACCCATTATTTCTAATCTTGTGACCTGAACCAAGTCTTGCTGAATGAGCAGCCCTCTACTTTTCCTGTGGTGCTGTCGTGGTTTAACCCCAGCCAGCAACTAAGCACCACGCAGCTGCTCACTCACTCCCCCCCCCCGCAGTGGGATGGGGGAGGAAATCAGGAAAAGAAGTAAAACTCGTGGGTTGAGATAAGAACAGTTTAA
>JAVJGG010000085.1:37507641-37567455 GCA_035590195.1 Aviceda cuculoides
GGAGCAGGGGGCTGCGCAGCCTCCCCTCCCGGTGCCGATGGGCTGCTGCTCACCTGGGGTTCCTTGTCATGCAGAGTCAGTCCTTAAGCAGAACTTGGCCCACCACAGTATTTGAGACATTAACTCCTTCACTCTCTCACACCACCTCGTGGCTTAAACATTGTCATAGTCTTCTCCCAGGCTGGCGATTTAGATATAAAGAAAAGGGAGAGAGAGAAAAAGGAGAGACACAACATATAAAACTTTACTTAACAGAATAGAGAAAGAGAGGGTAGGGATGGCATGGGTAATCATATAGTGAACAATTTCACAGCCAAGCATTAAGAGCAAAAAATCCACATAACGTGTCCAATGCTAACAAGTCATTTTCGCCACCCTGTGAGTCCCAAGGACATTAGGAGAGAGGTCAGCAAACATCCTCAGTCAAGTCAGTCTCTTTGTTGCATTGCTTAGAAAAATTTCTCTCATCTTTCCCACTTCTTCTAAGGAGGTAGTTGCATTGTATATGGTGAGACAGTGTTCTCCATGGGTGAGATTTAACATCCCATATACCCTGTCTTCTTTTAACAACATCATCAGAAGACTCAAGGTTTTCTCCTCAGGGAAGATAAATCTCTGAATTTTCAGAGAGGTTTGTTTGGGTATTTTGTTCAGGTTTTGGGGGGTTTTTTTAGAGCAATGAAAGGTCCCCTGGAAGCATTCCAGCAACAATTTGATTTACCGGCTTCTTTTCACAAGATTGATGGTACATAGATTGAGGCCGAATTGAATTCTTTTATACGAACACCTGGATTGGTGTCATTCCAGAAGTGCATAAAACCTTGAATCAAATTCCAAGCTAGATCTGGAAAATCTTTTCCCTGTCCTCCAGTGGAAAGGATCAGGATGAGAGAGAAGGTTTCCCAAAGCATTCCCCACCCCCCCATAATAACAGACAAAAATTACAAATAACAATAAACCGATAACACAAATAACAATTAATATAATTAGGACTAACACAGGTCCCTTGCTGTCTTTCTGAGTTTCTCTCTGGTTCTACAAAGTGCAAATATGAAGCAGTTCATAGATTAAAATGAGGGTACTATCCATCGCATGTGGATTCGGTGGTCTTCTCCATGTGCATCGGTTGCTATCCACGCACACAAGTTCAAAGGGATTTTCGATGTCATAGGTACTTCCCCCACAGTAGGTAACTCTACCAGAACAGGTTGTCCAGGTTAGTGGAGTGGGTGTATTGGATCTTTCTTATCTGCCCTTTCTGGAAGTAGGGAGGGGGGTGTTGGGCAAAATGCAGTCAGTCTAGGACATCTGTTCACCCCCCAGCAGCTACTTCTTTACGTGACCACGTCTGGCACTTGTTGCAGGCATCCCGGTTTGTGGGGTTTTAGGGCTTGTTCTAGAAGTCCGTTAGTACGCTCCACTATCCCATTTGCTTGAGGGTAATATGGGGTGTGGAAAACCCACTGTATTTCTTCATAGTGTACCCACTTTTGGACCAACCTGGCAGTAAAGTAGCTCCCGTTATCCTGCAAAGCTAGGCTAACTACAAAAAGGCCTTTTTCCCAAACTGAATACAGTTTTTCTGCATCTTTGAAACTGCACAAATAGGATCCCATAGGCCGAGTCGTGCCTTCCAGTCCACTTATTGCCACATATGTGTGGACATTCTGTGAACTGCACAACCCCACTCAGTGTGGAGCAGATCTGTTGGGTGTATTAGCCCTAAGGCCTGATATACCCCAGCCTCAAAGATTTAGCAGCTTCAGAGCTTCCTCGTCAATGGGGGTCCAGTCCCAAGCAGCTCTTTTGCATGTTAAGTCATAGAGGGGCCGGGCTATGACAGAGAAATCAGGAATATGTTTCCTCCAGAATACGAGTGAACCTAGGGCATGTTGCAGTTCCCTCTTATTTCCAGGCATTTTAACCTGTTCGAGGGTAGTTAAGATTTCAGAGGGAATGTATATTGTTCCTCCCCTCCACCAGATACCCAGGAACTTTGCTTTGGAAGATGGGAGTTGTATCTTTTCATCCGGAATTTGGAGTCCAAAGTTTTCTAGGTGAGCAATTATCTCTGCTTGGGTCTGGCCCACTTCTTTGATATTAGGGCTGCCAATCAATACATCATCAATATACTGGTATACCTTAACCCCTTCTGCAGGAGCGATTTTGGTGAGCTCTTGAGCCAATGCGTAGTGAGCCATCGTCAGCAAGTGCCGATATTCCTGGGGAGACATGTAAAAGTGAACTGCACGCCTTCCCATGTAAAAGCAAAGCAATCTCTGTCTGCTTCCTGCAAGGGGACCATAAAGAACAGATCTTTTACACTGATAGTTGCTAAAATTTTATGGGCTTGTTCCTGTATGGTCACGATTAGCTCAGCTATGTTAGGCACCACAGCTGTCAAAGGGCCTGTGTTGGCATTCAGGTGCCGATAGTCAATGGTCGATCGCTGCTTTCCGTTGGGTTTACAGACTGGTCACACCAGGGAATTATAAGGCGAGTGCGTGGGGACAGTTATCCCTTGCTCCCGTAACTCAGCTATCACCGAAGTGATCCCTTCTCTTACCCCCAGAGGGAGCGAGTAAGGTTTGACATTAATAATCTTAGAAAGGGGTAGCTGAGGTACAGGCTGTAATAGTCATACAGGCACGGTGGGGAGACCAAACACCCACTCTCTTCCTCTCGAGTCTATCCAGGCTCATCCTTTCAGCAAATCTAGTCCCAAAATGTTAGTTGGTAGTGGTCCCAGTATCATTGTAGTTTCTGTTGCAACACTTAACTCGAGCAGTTGCCTGGGGCTGAGAGTTTCCAAATACATTTGTTACCCATATTTGTTTCTTTTCAGCAACTATCCCATTGCAGTCAGCAACATCTTGTTAAAGTGCTGACATTTGAGCTCCGGTCTCTACTAAGAAGGTAACAGGCATTTTAAGGGGACCAAGGGGAAAAGTAATCATTAAATCCCCTCAGCTGTTTTCTGTAAGCCTCCTTATATAGACCCACCTGCTGTCCCCTGGCTCACTTACTGGGGACAAGTCTCATTTCCCAGCTTCAAGTCAATTAGATCTCCCTCTGGGGCTGAGGGAGTGTTTTTCTGCAGGCTCACTTTAGGTTCTGCCCTAGTAGTATCTTGAGCAGGTGGTTCTTCTTTTGGGGGTATTTCCCCCTTTCCCCTTCATGCACAGACAAGCTTCTCCCATGCCATGGTGGGCATCCCCTCCATTAAATCTTGGGGAATTCCCCTCTCAATTCCTTCAGCCCATAATAAATTCCTCCTGACTCCCGGATTTATCGGGGGAGGTGTTCTACTCTCCATACCACTGCCCATTGTTTACCAGTTCCTCCAATTACTCCCATTCTCCTTCCATAATTAATTAATTCCTGGGCAATCTCACCCCAGGTTAGGGCTCTGACAGTTCTCAGCCTGGCAGGATCTCCTGCTTGCAGAGTCAGGGCATCCCTTAGTTGGTCTTGCAACTGAATTGCATATCATTTCAGGGAGTCTGGCAAGCCCCTTATAAGTGGGACCATTCAGTCGGGATCAGCTATCAATAGCTTCGGGGATCGTTTCCTCGGGATTAATTGTCTATGATGGATGAGTTGGAGGCAGGCAGTTTTTTGGATGCTTTCAGTTAAGTGACCAATATTAGGGGTATCAATACTGATTGGATTCCTCTTTCTAGAGGGTCTAAGCCTCCTGCCCAATAAGCTGCCCTTTGGGTCAGTGACCAAGGTTCTCTAGGGTCATCTACCATGAGAAACACCCCCGGCTCCCAATATTCTTGGGCTTCATCCTCAATAGCATGATTTGGTTGCCTCCCCTATCAACGACACCGTCTACACATATTCAGTTTCAGTCTCCTTTGCCAAGCAGCTAAACTCTTCCTGAAACTTAGACAAGTCTGAGGCTGAATACGGTATCTGTTTTACCACAGTCTCTTCATCTTCCTCTCCAGCATCTGTTATCTCAGTTTTTAATCTGAGGGCATAATACCACCACTTTACCTTCCTTAAGGGAGAACATTTTCCTACAATCCTCCAAATCTTTTAAAGGGTAAAGTGGTTTGGGGGATTCTCGTTCATCTCTCTTTGCTAGGGATGGAAAAACAGCCTTGCTTTCAGAATCCAAGTCTCTAGCTCTGCTCTGGTCCTCAAGTGCCTCACATAGTATTTTCTCCCTATCTTGTAAATCAAATGGGTCGGTACAAAGTTGGTGATTTGCCTTGTGTTCCACAGCTAACAGGATCTCTGCTCTTACCCTTCTAGCCCTTTCTTCCCCAGTTGACTCTGCAGCTCCCTCACTAATCTTGGAGAGATTTTATGCTTTCAGCAGATTTACTTGTGCTCCTAGATCATTGTGCTGCCATTAGAGTGGCTCCCAACACTTTACATACCATTACCTTTCCTTTTCCCAGTCTCTGTTCTTGCTCTTTTGCCAATACTGTAATTCTTTCTGCTGCTGATTTAGGATCATGCCAATTATTGTGAGCCCGTATCATCCCCAGTTTGGTGGGATGCACCTTACATTATTACTATATTTTATAAGGAAAGCAGTCAAGCTCCAGCATTTCCCAGGCAGCCATGGCTTGCCACTGCTTGGGTCTCTCCTAGTCAATGGCTGAGAAGTCAATTCCCGACTCTACCTGCCTGTAAATCGGGTGGATTATCAGTATTCCTACCCAAATCCTCCTCAACTCGGAGAATCCTGTCCACAATGCCAATTAAAGTGTCACATCCCAATTTCTCAGGATGATGACTCAGGTTTCCTGATTCCAGGGTCAGGATTAAGGTGAAAGAACACCAGGGATACTTTAACTCACAAAACTCAGTTTTTATTTGCTCACAACAAGAATTAGCATGCTCACCACCAAAACTAGTATGCTCACGCCAAGAATTGGCATGAAACCGTGTCAGTAAGCTGTATAACATGTGCTAACCATGCATCACCAAACACCTACTACAGGCCTTGCTTACCTGGGAATCAGTTCAGGGAAGACAGTAAGGAGATCGCTCCCATTGAGTCCCGAGGTTCAGAGCAGAGCCCCCCTTTGCTTTCTAGACTCTTTCCCAGAGAGGAGCCCAGGGGCGGCTGGATCTGCTCCTAGTCCCAGACTTGGTCAGCGGTTTATGTCTAAAGGGATGAGGTGTGGGTATTATGGAAAAGGAAAAGAGAGAGAAGAGCAGAGCAAAGAAAGAGTTCACCAGTCCTGGGTCCAGCATTGGTGCAGTCAGCCAAAGGGTTTGGTTCCAGTGGACTCACACACCTGGGGCTTCAGTTTGTGTCCTCTTATCATCCTTGCCCCTCCTTTGGGCGGGCACTCAAACTCATTAGGCTAATTAAGTACCCTTTGGGCTGTAGGATTGCTTGGAGAGTAACTTCTTCCCTGCAGATGTGCTCTTTGGCCATCCATGGTGAGCTGCCCTGCTCAGCACAAGAGCAGCATCCCCATGGGAGCAGGGGGCTGCGCAGCCTCCCCTCCCGGTGCCGATGGGCTGCTGCTCACCTGGGGTTCCTTGTCATGCAGAGTCAGTCCTTAAGCAGAACTTGGCCCACCACAGTATTTGAGACATTAACTTCTTCACTCTCTCACAGAGGCTAAGGATTATTTCCTAGCTCCTGTATGTTGGACTTTACGTGCTTCAGTGGAAATAACTTAAAACACCCAAGTCCTGCCCCCTGACCTGGGGCACTGGGTAATGCCAGAGTGCTGCCTTGGAATTCCTATTTGAGAAAAATCAGGCAGTTTTGAAGCAACAGTTAAAGGTGGCTGTGTTCTTCCCTTTCTGGAAATCCAAAAGATTGCTAATGCTTTTAAAAAGTAGTTACAGTATTGGCAGTTAATACTGTGTTGAACAAGCAACGGTGTTTTTCACAGTAAAGCTGCAAATCCCTGAAAACCTCTGCTTTTCTTTGCTGTACTAAGTTAAGCAAAGGGCATGACTAACAAACAGTTGTATTTCAAAATACAGCCCAACCTGTGTTTTCAGAGTTGAGCTTTTATGTGACAATATATCCTTTAGACTGACACAACAGAACTGTTCTGATTAAATGGAACAAGTGTGAACACAATAAATCAGAGCTAATAGGATCCTGCTGCCTTGTTATCCTTCCTTTCAAAGGAGGCTGGCAGCTACACGTGTGGTTGCATAGCCTAGCAGATACAGGTTGTCATTAGTCAAAAGATAGGAAAATAAGGCCTGGGATTTCAAGCAAAGCAACTTGTTTCGTAGCTGGGTTTGGAGGAAAACTGCCAAAGTGCTAGTGTGAACTTTGTTACTGAGCTTCACCGCAGTGAGAATAGAGTCTGGGGATTCCTTTCCCCGACGCTTGAGAACGTGGTAAACTTCGAAAAAAACCAAATTCCAAGTTTCTGATAACTAAAGCGTGGATCTAGAGTGCTTAATAAATTCAGGAATTTTTTTCCTTCCTCTTTAGATAGCAGCCAGACATTTTTATTTCATCCCTGCATCGCTGCCCAAGCTCTGCTGGCCATACCCAGAGCTTCCCAGCCAGCTCTGCTCTTCGGAGCCTGGGGGCTGTTACAGCTCTCTGGTGCAGTTGGGAGCTTTGTCGGTACAGCGGGATGGGTCCGGGGATGTGTATATGTGCGTTCGTTAGGCATAGAAACCACAAAGGGCAGGGTGTTAAATTTAAATGGAGCGTTTATGACTGTTGATTGTTAAAGTTTCATGGAGAAAAATAGCTGGAGTACACAGATGAGAAGCTGACCTCGGACAAAGCTTCAGAAAAAGGGTGATTCTTTCATAATTTCATGTATTTCACGGCTGAAGAGGCCAGGTGTAATGCAGGTAGCAGGCAGGAAACGGAGCCTGTTATTGTTCACATTAGGGAATTAATACAAATTATCCAGATGAGAATTGAAGCAAGCTTTTTTTAAAAGCCAGAGGTCAGCGTTTCTCTGACCTTTGGCAGGGTCTAGGTCATTGAGAGGGCAGCCCTGCTGCGCCGGGCGCTGCCAGGTACCTTCATTGGGACACCTATCATGCCAATTGTTTTTTTTTCCAACTAGAATCTGCTGTAAAATAACGAGTTTTGTCCATCTTGGTTTTGAAAATTAAAAGATCCCAAAGAGCTTGAAAACAGCCAGGATTAACTGTCGGAATTTTCCATATTTAGTGCTGGACGGGAGCCCAGAAAAGCCCGGCTCGAGGGAGGGACGGGCGCTCCTGCAGAGACTCGTGCTTCTGCGTCAGCCGGGCGATGGAGCTGCTGGGAAAAATAAGGCACCCACAGCACGAAAGCTTCGCGGGTGACCAGGGCTGCTGCCAAGTTCCATCCCCACGGCTCCTCAGGAACGTGCTCAGGTCTCAGACGATGCTCAGGGTGCTTCAGGATTTCCAGAAGGGATAAACACGAAATCCAGCAGGAGTGAGCGCTTTGGGAGCGCTGATTCGCCTCCACCTAGCTGAGACCGCTGGTTCGTCAAGCCAGAGGTTTAATTTGGAAAGAGGAATAATTGCTGCAAAGCACTAATTGCACTGGTAGCACAGCAGATGGGCCAGGGCCAGCACCTGCATGCTGAGGGCTCAGGGCACAGTAACTCTTATGAGGCTTTAATATAGCCAAAATTATTTGTATATTCTCCCCCCTTTCATATTTCAGTAAATGTTTCTCCCATGCATTTCTCAAAAAAAAATGTTTTCGCTGCTCTCTTCCAGATAAAATCAGTTTATGAGAGACTTCCCACACATGGAAAATTTCGATGTCTGGCAAATAAAAAAAAGAAACAGAGATTTCTAAGCGCGAGAGCTATGTGGCTGTTGCCAAAGCAGCAGTAGCAGCGCCATATAGGCTATTTATATGTGAGCATACAGAGATATTATTTTTCTGCGCCATCATTCTCTTATCACCTCTACTGCAGCAAAACTCTCACTGACTTCCATTAAAAAAAGAACAAACCCCACAAGATTTCACCAATTGTAACCACCACTAGTAAAAGTTACTTCCAAACGTCCTTGTGTAACTGTATGGTTTCTGTCTGCTTGCCCTATAACCCCATCAGAAAACAGCTTTATAATATACCCAAAAGCAGTAAGATCAGAAACAAAGAGGTAAATAATAGCAGCAAATATCTGAAAAATGTGTTGGGGTACTAATGTATACAATAGACTCAGCATGTGGCAGGTATTAAAGGAGGTGCAGACTCAACATACATAACATCAGCACAAAGTAATTAGAAACAGAGAGGCCCATAGAAAAATAAATAATAATAGCTTTGATGTACCCAACAGCAAGAAATGAGCTTCAGTGGTGGGAGTGATCTGATTACAGCAAATGTAGACTAAAATAAGGAATGATTGTTGGGGTTTTTTTAAAAACAAAACCAAATGAAGACTTACTGGGCACATCAGAAGGGATCGAATGCCTCCTCGCCCTGCCCTTGTCGCGATGCCCCATCGAGTTTCACCCCATCCCGGTGCCCCAGTTCCCTGAACAGTCCCAGTGCCCTGCCTCGCAGCAGCATACCGGCACCAGTTTGAAAAGTGCTTGGACCACACAGAAGTGAGTGGTTTTTGGGCCGGGGCGCGGTGCCCTGCATCCTGCGGCAGCAGGCAGGCGAGCAGCGAGGTGGGCATCCGCCGCCTTCGGAGACCTTTTCCACCTTCCTGCTGTTGTTATGGATACTTACAGCCGTGCTTCCCACTTAGGGCAATAAAATATGGTTTATTTGATATGGCTATGTCTGATATTGAAAGTAGAGTCTCTGTCCCATGAACCTTAAGAGCTGTGTCAGGTGAAGTGTCCTGGTGTGATCCTAATCCCACGAGCAAGCGGCTGAGATTCCCGTTAGCAGGTTAAGACTTCATTCCTGCAGATGCCTGTTGCAAGGACCACTCTGAGCAATCAAGAGCTTCATAGGCACGGAAGCCACAACTCAACACAGCGTTGCCGAAGCCAGGAGCAGGAGAAATGGAGTAAGTCAGCGGCACCAAGGAAACTCCCCGGGCCATGTTGTAGGAAGACCCCAAAGCTGAAACGGTGGAGTAAGGAGATGTCAGACAACTGGAGCAGACGTGCACCCTCCGGGTAAGGCTGGCTGGGAAACATTTCAGGCAGCAGCGTGTTCCTGCCTGCGACGGCAGGTCCCCCAGGAAGGGTGCTGGGGCTGCCCCGGGCATCCTGGCAGGGTAACCCGGAGGGGCACGGTGTGGCCATCAGCCCCGGGGACAGCATGGGGCCTCGGGGCTCGGCAGAGATTTTGGGTAAGCACCATCCTATTTCAGCATCTCAATCCGCCAGGCACGTCCCGCCGCTCGCCTCCGGATCGCTGCCCAGCTGTCCCGCAGACAGATGAATATCTAAATTCCTGTGGCGCATACATTTTTGGCAGGATGCTGGCATAAAACCGCTTTTAGGCTTGCTTTGGCGTTGCAGCTGCTATTTGAGCCCTAACTCCTGCTAAAGCTGCTGCTTGAGAGAAATGCTGTTGCAGAGCACAAACCGTAGGTGGGAGGAGTGGCAAGGGGATAACTGGGCCAAGCGGCTAAAACATGCCCCAAATACCCTTCAAGCAGGATCCTATGAAGCCCTCTCAGAGGTTGCTGAGGGGTGGGGGGGGTGTTTCCAAGTGGGGAGGTCTTTCCATGACCAGTCTGAGCCTGGAAACTGCCCTTAGCAGCTTTCCGCATGTGAATCCCTTTGCTCCAGGGACTAATAAACTCACAATGTGCCAAAGAGCCACCAGCTGGGAAAGACTTTCCATTGCTGTCCATCCATGCTGGATTTAAACGAGCGATTAAGAGAGAAATGCTTTATTAGTCTATTAACAAATCTTTTTTTTAAATTAAGTAGTTTAACTTGGCAAGACAGTTCAAACACCGCATCCCACAATAGCAAGCATTAAGCATGATTTAAGCTTCACGTTTGTTATAATGCTCTTGCCATCAGGTTAGGGTTTTGGTAGGGATTTTAAATGGGAACGTAGGACAAGAGCCTTTTTTTTTCAGTGGCCCATTGCCCACACCGTGGCTTGATCACCATATTGATGTTCTCCACATGCTGATGGGATGCTCTGAGCCCAACCTCTGGGCGCCAAAGCCAACAACAGCATCACCATCTTGTTAATTGCTGGTACATGGGGCAGGGAAAAGAAAGACGGCACTGAATAATAAATACAGCAAGGTGCACAAACAGCAGAATTGAAAGCAGATGACTCAAATGCTTCGGTTTGATGCAGAAGGCCAAGATGCTTCTGCATGCAGCGCTGCCGCCGGCTCTGGCAGGGGACACCCCAGATTCCCACTGCTCCTCAGCCATCTCTCTTCCCAACTCAGTAACATTTTCCAGCAAAACTACCTCGGTCAGTCCTCTTCCTTCCAGCTCATTGAGAAAATATTTACACTGTCGGAAGATAATAGCCCTGCGATAGGTAGTTTTGCTGACACAGCGGGCTGGGAGCTTTAAAGCTTCCAAGCTTCTCCCCAGCAGCTGTTTCAGGGCTCTTTCTTCTGCCCCAGCCTGGGACGCTGAGACCCCCACAGTGAGGGTAAAGACCCTCCCCACGGGGCATGGCGTGGGGCTGGCAGAAATCTCACAGGGCCCAGGGGTGGTCAGCAAGGGGCAGCTGAACTGGGGTGATAAGTCTGGAGCCCAAAGCAGGAGGGTCCTGCCTTCCCTCATGGCTGCTTAGCACCCACCACACGCTGCAGGCACCCATGTTTTTCCCCCACGTGGAGGTTTTGGGGCAGATGGATATATGCTGGCAGTGGAGATCAAGTCTATTTTTCTCTGGATAGCCTCAGGAACGCAGGACCAGGGATGCTGCTGTAGAGCATCACAGGCAGAATTAACCCTCTGGAGGTGATGGGTGTGCTGCCACGGCTTCCACGCTGCCATCATATATGGGTGTTTTCGTGAGAAACTATATTGGAGCTGGAAAATACTAATGAAAACCAAACACAGGAGCCCCCTCATTACGCCAGCTTTGCTATTAAAGTTAGATTGCCCCAGTGTTTGCTTTCAGGCCTGCCAGACCCCACTGAGCCGGCTGACAACTCCGTGCCCAGAGGTCTTCGCTAGCAGTGCTGTCATGGCAAAGAGGTCAAGAAACACAGAAGGGCACCAAAATTGGTGGTATTGGCTTAAAAATCATGAGGTTGAATAATCAATTATTTTTTACTCTTCTGCTGTTTAAGGAGTAGTACTTCCCAACTTTTCTTGGCAGGAGAGTTAGAAATTAATTTGCTTTTTAAATGAACGTTTCAAGAAATCATGTGATGCCGAGGGCTGAAGTTTTAATTTTTTTTCACCTAAGTAGGTGAAAAAAGCTGTAGTGGGTCTAAGCGGAGGTCCTGGACCCCAGTGCCCTCCCTTCGGTGGGGGTCAGGAATAGGAGGCAGCATCAGCCATACCCACCAGATTGCAGCAGCTCATGGTTAGGGACTTTCCAAGCCAGAGCTGGTACCTGTGTGTTCAATAACCCTTTCCTACCACAAATCTGTTCAATTGTTTCTCCAAACACCAGTTATTGCCAACCTTGCAGTTATACAAAAGCAGGAGTACACCTGCGGACCCAGCAGAAGATGGAGCCAAATAAAGGAGGCACGTTCTGAAGATGACATGGGTGCTGCTCTCCTGGGGGAAGGAGGGACGAGCAGGGAGGAGAGTTATCTGCCTGAACACTGCTGGCTCTGCCTGCCTCCCTCTGCTCTTCCTCCATGGGCAAAAGCACAGCCATTCATTAAAGGGCAATTAAAATGTGTGTCCCATTTCAGGCACAAAATGGGTCAGTTTGCCCACATCCCGCCTGCTGCAGCCCACTTGGCCCTTTGGAGGAAAAAGCCAAAAATTAATTAAATTTTTGCACAGGGCCAATCTAAGCCCAAGTTCATGAGCGGAGCCAAAGGCTGGGCACAGCAATATAAAAATAGAATTTTTAAAATATAATTATTATATATTATAGTTAATATACAAAATAATAAAACATATAAAATATATAGATAATGTGGAAATGAAATACATAGGTATGGATGTACGTTATATGTATAATCCCCAGGGAAAGTGCCTCTCAGAGGACAGGGATGACGGCAGCAGGGTGCAGACAGCACTGCACCGCGTCGAAGATTGCAATGAGGGCTGAGCCACCGCACAGCCCCAACCACCACCAGAGTACCTCCGTAATTACATACTGTGGCCATAAAAGTATAACCATGTATTTGGTGGCAATCCCGAGCACCACACCTTGGGTCTGGGACGAGCTGTATGGCACTTAGAGGTTAGCAGGGAGAGGAAATCTGCTTTTTCTCATGACTGCTATCCTTCAAACCCACCCTGGAAAGCTCAGGAGGGCTCTTTTCCTCTCCCCCCAAGCACAATAAAGAGGCACAAAGTGACCGATGTTTTTACAGGTGCAGAATTATCTGTTGGGAGAGCAAAGTGCAGAGATTGTGATATAAAGCTGCAACCTTTCTGCTCACCTTTAGCAGGGAGCCTGTTTCCCACATCAGCCCAGGGATCAAAGAATCAACAAACCCCATGAAATCAGAAACTGGGCAAAACCCCCAGCTTTTGTTCCAGTATATTTGGGCGAGCTTGTCTGATGCTCTTTACAATCGATGCCATTAGCAGGGGTGCCCTGGGATGGGTGCGCAGCAGGGGCTGCCTCCCTGCCCACAGCTGGGATGCTCTTTGCTGGGGTGGGATTGCTGGGACCCGGTGCAGAAAGGGCATTTGCTGCTGTACGCAAAACCTCTGGCGAGAGCTCTGTTTGCTAGTCGAGAAGTTACTGCTGTTGCTTGCCTAATTCCTTTGGGTCTCTCCTGTTGTACAAGGCAAAGTAAAAAGAGTCAGGATTCTAAGAATATTTACACGCACCACCCTGAGCTTTGCTAAGCCCCAGAAGCAGCTGGGATGCCTAATTCCCTTTAAAACAAATGGCATTCCTGTGCCAACCCCCACCCTCAAGATAGTTTTGCAAATAGACCTTAGAGGCAAGAGCTCAAAAACCGACTCCTCCAGGGCAGGTACAGCCAGCACCATCACTCTGCCCTGGAAGAGGGAAGATACGGGCAGTGTTTGCAGCGTAAATGCTGACCCTAGACTGGGATTGGACTGGCAGAGGGATGAATGAACACAGGATGCAGTTGAGGTGTCCCGTCCCCCCAGTTTGTCCATTGCTCTTCCCCCCCTTACCAGATAGCTCCCGAGCCGCCAAGGTTTAAAGCACAGCGTTTGAAGACGTGCTGGTTTGCAGGAAAATGCCTTGCTGGAAGCCAGGGGCAGGGGGAGCAGGGCTGGCTGGCTGAGCTGAGCGGCGTAACCCCGGCCTGGGCTGCAAAGCGAGCAAGCTGATGGTGAACTGGTCCCAAACTATCTGTGGAGCAAGAGGTAGCTGCTGAAGTGCTTGAGTGAATAACATCAAAGCAATGCACTTGGAGAGTCGGCAATGGGCAATCCATAGGAGGCAACAAGGACCGTTAGTTACCCCAGTACTCGTGACAGCTCTGTGGTTTATCTTTTAAGTTGAAATTCACTGCATGAGCGTTTATCTGAACTTGGAAGCAGAAGTAAGTTAAACAACGCTGCACTCATTTTTCATAAAACGTCCCCGGGATGTGACAACAGATCCCATCCATGGCTCGTGTCAGGGTGTGATAACTGGAGAGCTCACTTCCAAAACGAAAAACGCAGCAGCAAACTCCATCTCAGCTGCACAGGGGGAAGACCAAGGGGGAAGATCACATTTTTGCCCCAAATAGCTGCAGCTGTGTCCTGCCCAGGACAACCCACCGCAGGCAGGAGACGACCCAAATCACCCAGCCCCAACCTGCACAGGCAGCAGCACCCATGGGCTGATAGTCCAGGCTTGGCTCCGTCAGCGGCTGAGGTCCAGGACACCTTGTCCTCACTCGTGTTGCTACTCAGCTACACCAAAATATTGTTTCACTTGTACCCTGATGGAGATGAGACACTGACTACAATACCTGGGGCCAGCCAAGAGCAGTTGCTCTCATGTTCTGCCATCAAATCTATCAAAAGCACAGGGTGGGCTTGAAATGTGCAGAAATGATTCTAAATCAGCCTGGCAAAATGAAGCCGCAAAGAACAGAGGTTTGGCCAGCAATCAAATATCGTTTGTAGTAACAGCACATACACCAGGAAGCTCCCTGCACTGGTCAAGGGTAATTACAATTAAATTGGTTATTCTCAGGTAACTGGTGGATAGGGTAGATCAGTACTAAAAAAACAAGGCCTAATCAACCTAAATGAAAATTTTTCTCCTTTTTTGGATCCTAAGCGTCAGTGGGAAAGCACACGGGTGTGACAATGTCTTGCCAATGAGCACAGAAAGATGCCTGGGCTTCCCATGATGCGTTCACCTGCAATTGCAACTCAGATGATGGATGATACATTCAAAAATGGATTGATTGATGCGGAATCTGACGATAATTTGGAAACCTTTTTTCATTTTAAATAGAAACGGCCTACAAATAAACTATAATAATAAGGCTCATGCTTTATTGGAGAGTCTCTACGTAAAGCACCATAATGACATGAGCTTCTGTGCTCAGATCCACTTGACCACATGCCAGAGAACCAGAGCAGAGGGACAAGGTCCTTGGCCAGGAAACCAGTGCAGCACCACCGTGCCAGCTGCCTGCCCAGGTTTTAAGCATCACTCATGATTGATCACTCTAGACTTTTAACAATAAAACAAAAAGTCAGGGAAAAGATCCAGGACTTGCAGCAAGGAGTGGTACGATGAACTTGAGGCAAATGTCCATGCGCAGTGTCTGGGGAAAACTCTGAACTGACACTTGCAGTGAGTGCTTGGATTTAAAACCAAGGCACGTGGGCATCCAGGGAAAGAAGCTTGCAAGGCTCTGCCGACCCACCCTGACCTAAGTGACCGCTGAAGGCTCTTCTTGGTCCTTTAGCGATCAGCTCGGTGAGTTTTAGGTGTTACTGCATCTCTCGCAGGACCGTCACGGTGCGGAGCCGTGGCCGGGAGTGCACACAGCTCACAGGGCAGGTGTCCTGCTGGGTTGCATGAAGCAGGATTATTTTAGGTTCTGTAACACTGCAAAGAATTTGACATTTGAGTTTAGTAATTAAAAGTTCTAAGGTGAATGCAGGGTTATGGAAAACAGATACTTGCCCAGCTGGTGCACAATATTGCAGACATGCACGATATACTTTTTCAGCTGCGTGCATCATCCATAACCAATTTTACATTTGCCTGGGCATTTTTCTCAAATAACTTTGAGAATGAACATGTTGGTATGCACATGCACATCCACTTATACTTTCAGATTCCTCTTTTGCTCCTGTTTCTAAGGAATTGTATTGATTTCACCATCTAGGTATTATTTACAATATCTTGAAGCCCAAATATTGAAGCTAAAATGCTTCAAGACCCTACTAGTAATAAGATCACACTTTGATTTTATTTCATTGCAGATGCAAAAATAACAACTGAATGAAAACAACAGGCAAGTGAGAAGCAGAGCGAGGATGCGAGTTAGCATCCACATCACGAGATGTTGATCTATTAACTGTGACAGCCCAGACTGACATAGGCAGAACCACAATTACTTTATGCCAAGCCTTTAAAAACTGGAATCACATAGAAGAGATGAGATACGGTAAACCTAGATCCCAAGTGAAGTTGGAAACTCACAGTCTAGATCTGAGCAAATACTTACTGAGAATAAGCTGATGGAGTGCTCCAACTCACTTGCTGAAGTACCTGTCCAAGAGTATTGCTTTTATGGGAAAGCACATTAACACAGCCCGGGAGCAAATGATGGATCTCTGGGCCCAAGGGCTGGAGGGAATTGTAGACAGAGTATTTCCTGGTTGATTAACTAAAATCAAAACATTCCTTGGTAACTCCTCAATTTTAGTGAAGTGGTTACATAAGTTGGGAAGGTTTCCTCCCGTATCTATTTCCCTGGGCAGTTTATCTCACTGATTGGAAATTAATATTTTTCCTAAGATTTTAAGCACCCAGCAGACACAGGAGTCTTCCCAAGGCAGCTCCTGAGGATGAAGAGGAGGCAAGGGAAGAATTGTAACCCGGAGAGGCTGGTCCAAGTCCAGCTGCATCCCGGCAGTCCTCGAGTCTCAAACACCCAGCCAGAATAACGCACGGGAGTTTTGTTGTCGTGTTTGGCAGACTAATTAAATACCTTGAAAAAGCCATGCGGCCCCAGTCAGGTCACACCGGCTCTGTTTGCCACCTCCCCAGCAGAGACCCCTCGCCCGTGTGCCACTCCGTGCCGGCTGCTGCCTAAAAGGAAGCACAGATGCCAAAAGATGCTTCCTCACCTACCGATAAGCAGTTCTTGCATCCCTGCCATCTGCTCAGTACCGCAGCCCGGGGACCGACGCACCGCTGCGGCGTCACGCTTCGGTGGCAACGAACAGCCCTGACTCCGGTGGGCAGCAGCCTCGAGGGCAGCGCACGGTTTCTTTTGCAGAGATACCCGAGGACAGCGTCTCATGTCCCGAGCCCGGTCCTTCCAACGCGGTGCCGGAGCTTCCTTCCACGGCCCCGCGGCCACGCGTTGTGTCCAGCAAACGCTGTCCCGTCCTGCTCCATGCCTGGAGCTTCCAACTGCCTAGAGTGATGGGAAATGCGCCAAGAAACCCCCTTGACTTTGTGCTGGGAAAGAGTTAAATGTAAGCTTTTGTTTACAGTTAGGGATATTTAAAATATCATGATGAACTTAAGGTGGTTAACCCTTTCCCTGAGTGATCCTCCCAAGCCTGGTCGGGCCCCGTCACAGAAGGTGAAACGTGACATGGGGAGGTCTATGTGACACCCACATATACCTCTGGATATAGCAGCTCTCCACATACATCACACAGAGTTTTCGTTACTAAAGCCAGGCTATATTAAATCTGTTTCTCTGACCTATGTGCTCACCGCTGAAAGAGATTATTATGCCTCTCTCCTTTGATCCTGAATCCGAGGGACCAGGACAAATGAAAGATGGTCGATCACCCAGCAGCTGACATCTCCTAATGATCATTGTACCTCTATGACTCCCTTCAAAGTCTCCTCCAGCACAATTTAAGTGGATGCGTTAACACGTACAAACAAAAATGCACTGTGAATTAAGAAGCATTGCCCTGATGAAGGAATATTTGCTGCAATTTGTTTTGCAGGCACTTAGCAAAAGCAGAATAGGAAGAAATGGGGTGAGCACCCAGAAAAGTAATATGAAAATGGAGCCTCTGGCAGCCTCCGAGAGGCACGCTTTTAATACAATTAGAGCACGGAGTGGGTGACAGACCCCGGACTTGAAGTAGCCAAACTCTAATTGTGGTTTTTTTACACCGTGAAAGAAGTACTGATGTGTGTGCACTTCTTTGCTTTTCTTCCAGCCCAGGAGTGGAACGAAAAATCGCAAGGCGGAGACGAACGCCCTCTTTGCCAGCGGTCACCAGCAGACGGTGCCCGGTGCTGTAAGGGAGCTGGTCCGTGGTCCCCCGGCCCCGTGCACCCCCAGGGCTGAGGCTCGCTATCCATCGCCCGCCCCGGCACTGGGAATGCTCCCGTTGGTCTGGAGCCAGGCAGCCCTCGGTGCCCAGCTCGGGCACGTGCGTCTTCACCCATGGAGTTCAGGAAAACGCGTCCGCCTGGGCGTGGGGTCTCGCCTGCAGGTGGAATTGTTCCTTAACAGCCATTCTGGTCAAAACCCAAGGGCTTGTTCCAAAAGAGCCTAATCTGTGTGGGATCTATTTGAACAGATGGCCTTCAGAGAGGCTGTGCGGCCGGGAGCTGACCCATCGCGCCCGACTTCCCCGCCGGTGCCAGCTGCAGCTCATCTCCTCGTGCCAGAGTCCGTGCCCGGGGCTCAGCCAGCCCAACAGCCACCTGCACCACCGGCAAGGGCAGCTTTGTGCCATGATATCCCCAGGGAGGGAAGGATCCCTGGGTAGGAGCACCCTCCTGGGCTGACTGCGAGCCAGGAGCCCACCAGAGACGCCGCCAGCGCATCAACCACCACTCGACACCTACGGTGGGGCACCTGAGCTGCAGTAAGCCCTGAAACGCTTTGGAGTGAAATGAGCTATAAAAACCCACAAGAAGGACGTAACTTGCTGTAGTCTGGACACAGCACGCTGTGGCGGAGGAAGGAGAGCATCTCTAGCACAGCCTCCACCACCTCCATCCCTGTCTCAGCCGTGTCGGTGGTTAAAGCTGCAGGTCTGAGCACAATCTGTTCCACAACTGACTGGAAAATACGTTGTAGCTGTGATGAAAATGGATTTTTCTTTTCTTCTTCACCTACTGTGAAATATGAATTGGGAATTCATTAGCTATGAGCTCCTGCAAAATAACATTGCTCTTAAAATATTCAGTAGTCTCCTGGATCCGCGGGACCTTGGTTAACTTGAGACAGAGCAGAGGGGTTTTTCATTTTTAAAGATGTCCTGGGAGGGATCATTAGAAATTACTTACAGTTTCTTTCAGAGGCTTTTTAATTTCCATTTGCAGACTCTAAATGGAGACGTGGAGAGCGAATCTGCAGCAGCGTTGAGTCATGACGGAGGGGATGCCGCAGGCTCTGCTGCTCACAGAGGCAGGGGTGGGGAGGCAGAAGGAAAAGCATTGGGGAAAGCAAGTTGTGGCTGTGGTTTTACAACGTCCCAGCACCCTTCTGTGGGATGCTCAGCAGTAGGGGTGGGATGGATGAAGAGGATCTGGGACTTTAAAGATTTCTCGCTAGTATAAAAGTTTGGTCTCCATGGCCTTGGCAGAACTTGATGTTCCTGCCAAGCCATCACTCATCATGCTTAAGTCTGCTTTTCAAGCAAGTGATGAAGAGTCCTGCTGCTCCAAGGTCTACTCGGAAACTGGTGTAAGCCACTAAACGTAGGTGGTTATACATCTATCATCTGCTCTGCCCTAAACTGGAGCACAGTCTGGCTTCACGGTCAGGTCCCAGCTATGTTTTGGTTCCAAACAACCCAAAACTTCCAGGAGAACCAGGTCCATGGCTTTGACTCTGGCCCCTCACAGTCACCATGTTAGAGAGCTGCTGGGATTGCTAACCAGAGAGCCCAGCAGACCTGATGGGCATGCTTCCAACATCATCATACACTTGTAATTAAACAGCTGTACAATGAACCAGACCATGCAGGAGTAACTCAACACCACCAGAGCCGGAGCAGCCTTTGAAGCCAGCACTTATCACCTCCACCCATCACCCGCACAATTAAACCTTCTTCTTTTTTTTCCCCCACAAAACAGCAGATGCCAACACCAACAGAAATCTCCCATGCTTCTCTGCTAATCATTGAACAAACCCACTACAAAGGTGATCCCAAGCCCTTGTGCGGAGCGAGGAGGGGACGTGCTGGGGCACGAGGGGTCTCGGAGGTGGGAGGACCGCGCTTGGGAACGGCTGCGCTGTGCTCTGCAAATGAAGGGACCCAGTGGTCAGACAGACAGGCAGACAGACACAGAAGTCTTCTGGCAGGATACTCCCCTGCCCTGGCTTGTCCACCTCCCCTCCCACATCTCCTAATGGGTTTTAAACCTAGTTGTCAGTGTTGTTCCAGAGTTGGCATGGCAGGAGTGCTCCCAAAGTGTTGCGTTTGCTCCGATTTTAATAAAGTGGTGATTAAACCAGAAAGGAAAATGGGGAAAGGCGAGAGCACCTCCTGCCCAGCCTGGCCCGATGGCACCAGGGGACACGGCAGGAGCGCAGAGGACTGATGGAGACCCATGGGGACATGGGGAGGGAGAGGTGGTGGGGCAGGACAGGGGACCCGGCAAACTGCTTTGAACAAAAACTCAGAGGAGTAACACGATGATTTCACAAAGACCTAAAAGAGGAGCTGTAATCTCCTTGCTCCTGGCTGCAGGTGAATTGATTGTCCTTAGAGACCAAACATCTCCAAATGTCCAACGTCTCTCAACAATCAAAAAGCCGCAGGCTGAGAATTAGGAAGAAGAGACGTGTGAGGTCTTCTTGAAAGCCAAAAATATCTCCAAAGCTGTAAAGACAAGATCTCATTGAGCAAAAGAGTCACTCCCACCTCCGCTGTCAATTACCTGACCTTTTTGTTTGGCAAAACCTTGCTGTCTGGAGAGCTGATAAAATTCACATGACAAGACATGCCTGGTGAAAAATCCTTCCTTACAGGTTTTTGGAAGAAACAATATATTTCCCCCCCCAAAAAGTTTGAAACCAACCCATTAAAAAGAAGTTTCAAATGAATTCAAAAGCAATTTGCATTTTGGTTGTTAAATTTTTTCAGTTCATTCCAAAAGGAAAATACTAAAATAAGGTGGTAACTCATATCATTATGGATATTTGTTTCTGCTGGCATGGTACCCTCATGCCAGTCTTTTGAAAATGGTGAATAAACCCCCACCTGCAGAGCTTACAGCAAAGAAAGGGAGAGCCTAAAGCAAAACTGACAGCAGATAACAATAAAACAAAATTTTTTTTTTTTTTGGAACTGACATTTTAGTGTGAAAATGTGAAGTGAAAAAATGTCCTTTTCTGTGGGAAAACAACTCAAGAAATTCAGTCCCTGCCAAGAAGCTGTCCCACCCACCCCGGAGCAGGTCCCCAGGTTTTGCAGCAGGCGGAGGTGAACCGAGCACCGTGATGCTCAGCCACCCAGCCCAGCTCTGCTGCCTCCCCATCCCTGCCCTCCAGAGAGGCTTTTGGTTTTTTCACCTTTTCTTATTATTATTTGCATTTGCCAGGGGCTCGCCTCCCAGGAGGACTTATATTTTACACCAGCATGCTGATAGCTATTAAAGTCCCACCAGGCTCTTCCCTCCAGCATCCCTCACGTCTCCATCAGGACCATCCTAGCTCACCCTGCGCTGCTCCGGGCTGTCTCTGAGCTCTATGAAGCCCCAGCACTAACACCCTGCTCTGCACCCAGCTTTCCTGCAAGGCTTTTCTCTGGGTCATTTCCCTGCCACTGTTCCATTCAATTTTCCCAGTGGTTTCACTCAGATGCGAAATGCTTAATTTCCCACCCTCCTTGTGCACCCACCCACCCGCTGCCAGGCACCAGGGACCACCACCACCGGCGCTGAGCTTCACTTTCCCCTTTGGGCACCCTCCCTCCGGGTATCACGCATCTCCAGTAATGAAGAACTGGCATGTTTGAAATGAAAATCCTCTCCCTCATATATATTCATAGCCATCAACCACGGCAGATGCTGCATCTCTCAACGTATTCAGCGAAGGCAAAGTCTCAGCAGCAGCGTTGACTCTCCAGATGCCAGCGCAGAGGTGCCTCCCCCCGCCTGCTGGCCCCGGCGACGAGGAATGATTGATTTTACGGTATCGCAGCCAGATCTGCAGTCACAGATGACAGCTCTGGGGAAGGTTTTACTGCTGTCTCCTTGTGAGCTTTCAAAGATCTGTAGTAATTATTTTTCCTTAAGAAAATAGATGAATTAATCCTTCTGCTAGGGTTGTGGTTAGTTTTCCTAAAACTGGTGGTTTCAAATGATTTCAGAAAGCAAATAAGACCGCCTAGCACATTTTTTCAAAGTCTTTCCTTGTCGTGTATTTCAAACACTCCATCAGATTTTCAGAAGAAAATAGATCAGCTTTCCGCAGTGCTCAGTGGGTGCTGCCAGCTGCTAGAGAAATGGGGACATTGTCTTGGTGCCTCAAAGGAGAGCAGCAGGTTTTGCACAGACTTAACACATCGGAGATGGATGCCAAATACATGCTCTCCCTGAGTTTTAGCTGCATTTTCTTTTCTGAAACAATTCATTTATCGCTCCAAATATGAAATATGGATACATCCAGGAAAGAGAACGGGAGAATCCAGCAACAGATGAAGTGTCATGACATGGTTCCTGAGCACAGCCATGCTCCTGATGCCAACAAACCAAACCACTCTGCTCTAAGTCTCAGGAAAACATGTCAAAATCCTAAATCTTGCAACATGCAGACCTCATGTCACAACTAAGAAGGTTTGGTAAAGGGGTTTGATGAGGGAGCTAAGGAAAAGCTTTACCTTTTCAGATGGAAAAGCCTTCTGTGAAAGGCACTGTAGAACTAGCTTTCACAAAATTCACTCCAGTTTCATACAGTTTAGTGTGAATTAGTTTCATCAGTAACAATTAAGCAGAAATGCGACTTGAAAGACCTCTAACCTTTGAAAGTCAGGCTTGAACATCAGCAATGCAGATGGCTCTTCTTTGCAACCGCTGTGCAGATAATCAAATGGGCTAACCTCCTTTCTGTGGCTATCCATACATAAACCCACATTTAGAAAGCAGTTTATTTATTTAAGCTTCTCAGTTTGACTTTACAAGCACTTACATTTAGCAGGGGAAATGGCAGTCAAATTAAAACCAGTGGAGGTTTGCTCAGCCGTTCCTCGTGGCAGCAGAGATAACCTGGAACGGGTGATCAGGATCCTGATCGGGTCTTCTTTTATGGATTTAATAATTTTATTGCCTGAAATAAGCAAATACAACTTTATAAGGAGACTAGAGAAGTTTGGCTTATTTAAATCAAAAAACAGCAGGTTGAGAGAGGATACAACTGCTGTTTATAAGTATATAAGGAATAACAGCAGGAAAAGAAAATAATTAAGTTAACAACCCAAGAACTAGTGGGAATGAGCTGGCCATAAATTATTCAGGATGGAAATGAGAAAAGTTTCACACCATTAAAGGAAATCTCCATAAAAACATCAATTCTTGCCTCCAACTAGTCTAAAATACCATGGGGGGGTTATGTTTTCAAGCCATGACCTGAATTCCTCCTCCCAAGCTGCTGAGGAGGAGGAGGACATACCCCAGAGACACCCTGGTCCCGTCCCAGCCTTGTCCGCGTTTTCAAAGGCTGGAGGACGCATTTCAAAGCTGGGGACCCTTCCTGGGAAGGGGCAGCCATGTCAGGGCAGGCACCACCTGGAGACTGAAAACTTAGTGAAATCTCATTCTGAAAGCTTTCAAAGACACCGAAAGGCACACACCTGGATTGCTTTCTCTAGGTTAAACAACTGAGGTCAGTCTGACAATAAACAGGAGCTGGCAAATATTTACACCTGTTTTATGACATACGTCCTGGCATTTCTTTCCTTTCCCTTTTCCATCCCAGTTTTACTGTCCCTTGAGTTGACATTGCATTTTACCATCAAGGGGACAGGCTGGCAGTGGAAATGAGGTTGTACTTCTACCTTTTGCATGGGAACTTTTGGCTCAGGCTTTTCTGTAATTTATCCTCTACTCTGCCAAACGAAGCTCCTCAGCGCAGTAATGCAGCTATTTCAGGAAAAACAATTTGTCACCCAGCACAAAGGAGACTTGGACACCTCTGATGTTTCTTGCGCAGGTCCCTATTTTGTTGATGACTCCATCCACCAAGAGCCAAATCATTAATGTGGCTGAGCCCCCAGATAGCCCGTTCGAGCTCTGGGGGTGGCCGGACCCCCAGCACAGCAGGGACCAGATGCCAGCACGGTCTGGCAGTGACAGGCAGCAACAGCAAAGTAAAAACCTGTTTACATGAGGCAGCAAGTACATGACCACAGCCCAACACAAAATTACACATACTACGACTAACGAACAGCCTTGGGGAAGAAATTACTAACATCCTTGGCTCCTTGGTTCCTCTTAGTTTATGATTTCTTTATTACTGCCATTAAGAATCCTCAGGCATTTCATAGGATGGTCTGAGTGCAGATTACAGAAAGGTCAGAGTAAAAATAGGTTCATTAAATAAACTATTATTTTCTTAAACTTCCTTATGAAAAGAAATGTTTATGTGAAACTTTAATAAGATAGAACTGTGAACCTCATCTAAACCCAGGGTCAGGGCATGGGAAAGACCGGGGCGGCTAACTGCAGTCTGAGTCTAATTTAAATACCAAAAATGGAAGAAAGTGCTTGGGGAATGAAAGGTTCCTTAGCATTATCTCGCCCTCGCTGTCTTGAGAGCAGGCAATGCTGGTGACCTGCAATCTTCTGAAGAGAAGAGATTCCCAGAAAGCAAAAAATAAGCATAATTGGCAGGCAGAGGGTGGTTTTGAGCAACATCCCTTCTGCTATAGCGCTGTGGGCCTGACATTGTCCCCTCCTTGAAGGCAGCCCCCTCGCTCCCAGGGGTCTGGATCCTACCGAAGGCGTTAACAGATACATCTTCTTTTCCTCTTCAAAAAAATACAGCATCTGAGCAACAACCACCAGCAACCTGCACTATATTCCCAAGCTGATTGATTGTAATTCCTTGAACTTGCAAAGCATCTTTAATTGTAGCACTCATCAAAGCAGTTTTTAGATGTTAATTCTCACAAAGCCCACATAAGGCTGTTACACCCAGAGAAAGCGAAGCAGGCAGAGTTTCACTCATTAGCAGAGAGTATGTCACGGCTCGGCAGAAGGAGACCTGCCCTGCCCCAGATCGGTTGCGTTGCTATTTTATAGCAAAAAAAAAATGCAAAACCACGCCAGGCTAGGCCTGGAAGTCTCTGCTGCGGCAAAGTGCCGAGCACCAGGCTTTGCTGTGCTGCCAGCTTGTGGGTACCCAGCATCGCCGCCTGCAGCTCCTACCCATCGCCCTGCTTCGCCGCGGGTCATTGCAAAAGGCAAAGGTGCAACATAGGATGGAAAAACCCAGCTGGAAAAGTTTGGAGCTTGCTGTGCCTCTTTCCAAGGTGGTGTGGTCCTAACAAGTCCTAACGATCAGCTCCTGGTTTGGTTCTAATGAGTAATGGTGACCCTTCGGGTGTCCCTAAGGACCCAGCGTTCCCCCTGGGCATACGCTCCCCTCCTTACCACCACCACAAACTCCCCTCTAAAACCAGATTCCCCCAGAGAAACCCACCAGCTTCTCCATGCAGAAAACATAGCATGACCAGATTTCTCCACAGCCATCCCAAATCTTTTCTCCTTTAGCCACCCCAAAGCCCAGAAGGGTAAGGGCTTCAGGGCGCTTCCCAGTTCCATGCATCACTCGGCAGATGAAGTGCTGATGTTTGACCATGGAACTTTCTGTGATGATAAATCCCTCCTCGCACACCCGGATCACCCTTTAACGAGCTGCTGTGGATCAGCCCCTCTCCAGTGTCAGCCCATGCCGGTTAAGCAGGAGCTTGGCAGAGTCACCCTCCTCCACCTGGACAGAGGACCTGGCCCGTAGAAATGCCAGGCTTGCTTAGCTCAATATATCCCTTATCAACAAGGCTACTCCTCACAGTGCTCTCTGTCCCTCTTGCCTAAAAAAGAAACATTTCTGTGCAAGCCAGGCGATATGTCTGGGAGAGGCGATTCCAGCCCAGAGATAACACGGACACATCCGCCTCTGTTCCCTGGGAAAGCTGCTGGGAGAGAGGGTCTCACGTGGGGGAGCTCCTGTTTGTGGCCGTTCAAACCCATGTTGCTGATTATTTGATACGAGGTGGCACGGGCCAGGCTTGCTTTCTCAGGTTGCAGGGAGTCAGGGTTTCGTATCGCTCCGCGCAGAGTTTGTCTAAGGAAAAGGCACGAAGGACGGGCTGCAGGCACGCCGCGGGTGGCGGGAGGAGAAAAGCCAAGCACAATGATATCATCGAACGCTCCCCGAGTCGTTAGCTATGACTCGTATCTTTGCTCGGGCTAAAGAGACAAGGGGTTGCAACTAGATGCCGTGGATAAATGCCAGGATAAAAAGTTTCAGTTTTACTGATGAGGCTACTGGTGACTAACTGCTTTGCACCTCAGCCTGTACCAAGGGCTAAACCTGGACACAAAAATCCTTAAGTTGTTTCCACTTCAAGTGTGGGCAGCCAGGGAAACATAAACTGCACAGCAGAGACCTCATCCCCCTCCACATCCATAGTGCCCTGATGCGGGCCAGCTTCTCTCAGGGCTGGGATTGAATGTTTGGAAACGTGCACACTGGAGTAAGTAAAGGATACATTACATGTTGGCAGGAGCTAATTAGCGACATAAATACATCCTCCTGAAGATATCTGAACTAGTTAGTGATTTTTCATAGCTAAATGGTTTTGACAGGTTTTTCAAGATAATGAAAATCTGTTTAGCTAAGGAGTAAACACATTTGTGTAGATGTAAGGACAGAAGAGTGAGGATGCATCTTCAAGGTGAGCTCTTCTACAAAATCAAAACCTGAAAGTTCCAGAACCCATCAAGTAATGAACAATAAAGGAGTAAATAATAAAAGTAATAATCCATAGAGCAAAATACTGCATTTCCTCTCTGAAACGGCCCCGGTGCCCAGCTTGCTGTGCTATGGTACATGAACACACTTTCTGCTAACACCAGCATTCCCTCCCTCCTTAGGTATCACACACCGTGACTTTCTCTCCAAATCATTTTCCCTGAGCATTGCTTAGCAACTCATTTCTGGTTATCAATAACTCCAAACAGTTCATCCTAATGACCATGTGTCGCGGTTTAACCCCAGCCGGCAACTAAGCACCACACAGCCGCTCGCTCACTCCCCCTCACCCAGCGGGATGGGGGAGAGAATTGGGAAAAAAAAGTAAAACTTGTGGGTTGAGATAAGAACAGTTTAATAGAACAGAAAGGAAGAAAATAATAGTGATAATAATAACAATAGTAAAATGACAATACTAATAAAAGGATTGGAATATACAAAAGAAGTGATGCACAGTGCAATTGCTCACCACTCACCCACCAATGTCCAGTTAGTTTCCGAGCAGCCATCCCCCCCCAGGCCAGCTCCCCCCACTTTATATACTGGACATGACACCACATGGTATGGAATACCCCTTTGCCCACTTTGGGTCAGCTGCCCTGGCTGTGCCCCCTCCCAACTCTTCGTGCCCCTCCAGCCTTCCTGCTGGCTGGGCATCAGAAGCTGAAAAATCCTTGACTTGGTCTAAACACTATGCAGCGACAACTGAAAACATCAGTGTGTTATCAACATTATTTTCATACTGAATCTAAAACATAACACTGCACCAGCTACTAGAAAGAAAATTAACTCTATCCCAGCCAAAACCAGAACACCACGTTGGGCTTTTCTTTTTCTTTTTCTTTTTTTTTTCAGCTCTTCCCATGCTGCTTCTTCCAGTGAGAAACAGCAAGCAGCAGCAATTTGAAAAGCTCTGGGCAGGGACCATGGTCTCTGGGGGTCAACCTGTTCCCTGCTCTCCTCGCTGGGAGTGTGGACCTGCAGGATGCTCCTGGGCAGCCAGCACAGCTCCCCCGGCCCAAAGCACCCAAAAGGTTCCACACTCCTTTAAGGCTCTTCCTCTGCATCACCCCATCGTGATGTATCCAAACCTTTTTAGAATTTTTAAAAATTGTTTGAGCGCTAAATGCCAAAATGCCTCGCTCCCTTGCTGGTGGAATCATGGGTTGCGAAAGGAGATTGCTCTGTCTGATGTGCCCACCCAGCCCTAGGCGCTGGGAGAGCAGCCCCGCGGCGCGTCCAGCAGATCTTCAACCTCCCAGGAAGGTCTGCGGTACAGACGGCCACGGGAGCCCCTACGTTTTTCCATGCTACAGCAGGCGTTAATTAACATGCACATGCAGATTATGCTGCAGAATTGTGTGAGAAGAGACTGTCATCCAAAACAGAAGGAAAAGTAGGAGATATCTCCAACTACACGCATCTATTCTGTCAAAGCGTGCTTCTGGTCAGATCATTAACGGCAAAAAGCCACTCAGACTACAAGCCAATATTCAGAGGTTTCAAATGTCTCATGCCTTCTCGTGCCAGAGGAATATTTCTGCTCCTGCATCAATCTCTCTTTCACCTTCCTTGTCACTACCACAATGACAAGTCCCTTTTCATGGCTTGTAACATCTTGCCAGATTCTTCAGGCAGAAAATTTCCCTTTCTGAGTCACTGTGGAATATTGCAGGCTGCAGAGCAGCCAAATCCTCCCCCCCACTTTCCACCTTGCTGTACAGTTTTACAAAATCTTTGTCCCAGCCTGAGGACGGAACTGCAGCCCCACAGACGGCATAAACATGAGGAGATGACTGCTAAACCCTGCACTTTGCAAGCTACAGGTGAATTTATCTGTATGCTGCTGGTCAAAAGTGTGATATCTGCTTGGGCAAAGGCAGGTCATGAGTGCTACGGCCTCAGCTACTGAGTTAAGGAGCCCCTGTGGCGATGTACATCTTCTTTAGGTGAACGTCTGCAGGTGAACGTGTGTGGAGGACACAATTGTGGCTCCAGACAGACCAAATGTTGAATTTCAGGATGGATCTAGGGTCCTCTGAAACATGAAGACACCCTGAACCAGATCATCTCCATCCTGAAACTCAACTTCTCTGAAGCCCAGAGTTTGCACACAAACCCATTGCTAAAACTTTGTTTTACTGGGACAAACAGATAAAACCAAACAAACCCTACTTCTTTTTGAATGACCCTGCCTGAAACCCACAGAGATATGGTAGATGTAGCTTGACTTTCCTGGGCAGGAAGGTCGTGGCATCAAGCAAGCAAGGGCTACCCCAGCACCGCCGTCCCGTCCAGGCTGTGTGCCCTGCTCCAGGCTGGGCAGCCTCACCATCACACAGGAGCCTGTGCTGGCCTGGGCAATAATTGCTCGTTTAATGCAAAACCAGTGGCACACGGCTGATAAAATAACACTGGGAGCTTCCACACAGCCTAGCCTTGCATGACTTGAGTGATGAAAGCTAGAGGTTTCCTTCCTGCATGTGATCTGGCTCCACTGTGGTGTTAAAACCAGAATATAACATGAAAGGGTGAGTGGGGGACTGGGCAGCACAGCCGGGAACTTCAGCAGGACAGTCACACTGGAACTCCAGCAGCTGCTGGTACTTCCCTGCCTAGCCTTGACCTGCACCGTCGTTTAGTGGGGAGTGATTTGTAGGCAGGATCTGCTACGCACTAGCTGTACAATTTGGGGCAAATGACTTGGTTTTCTTGTTTCCGCCAGCCTGTACCACCAGCTTCTTGTCTATATCACAGAGCTGTTTTGAAGATGAAGGTAAGGGAAAGGACTCACAGGGAATATAAGGAGTTCGGTACCCACCTCCCACAGATACTCAAGCATAGCTGGCGTCTGGAGATAGCAGAACAGAGGAAAATAACTGAAATAAAGCCATTATCCCTTTCTCTTTGAAATGGCATCCTTCTTTGTCTCTTTTTTTCTATTTTGTTTTTGCATGTGGAATCTAAAGAAGACGGGGAGCAGCATGACGTTCAACCCCTGTATGTGCTCACCTAACCGCGTGCATGTGCCTTGCAGCCGTGACCGCGTTCTCCCGGCCGGCAGCAAGCGACAGGTCACAGCCTGTTCCAGGTTACGAACACCGAGCCCTGGAGGAGGCCAGAAGATGGGTAGAAAGCTGCAGCCATTTGGTGAGTTTGTGGTTATTTCAGCTAATAAAATTGTAATCCTCTCAATGGCTGGTCCAAAAATAAGTTACAATTTTGGAGAGAGACAAGAAGCATTTGTTATGCTTCTGGGGTCGTTCCCTGCCCCACAGCTTTGCTTCGCTTTCCAAAATAACAAGCTTTGCCAGCAATGCGTGGCTGCAAATGCTCAGCTCGAAGGTAATTAGGGCAGGAGATAAATACGCGTGGCGGCCATCGGTCCCCCCCCCCCATCAGGGGCATCTTGGGACAACCCATCTTTCACTGTAAAAATATTACTGCAATCTCTCCGACCTGCAGCTTAACGTAATAACGTCTCTCTCGAGCAGAGCACTGGCAGATGCACTGGCGGCTAAATGGATTTGGCAGGCTGAACCAGCCACCCAAACAGCAAAAGGAAAAAGCAAAGTTTCCTCTAGCCCCACAGGACAAGCGGGGAATCCGGCAGAGCCCAGCCCGGGAGGTTGGAGGTGCACGGGGAGCACCGGTGATCCCCATTCCCTCGATCCCGCACCCTCGGGTCTCCCGTCCCTCTGCAGCACCGGGAGCCAGGAGCTGCCTCCCTCGTTCAGCCTGGGCTCATCTGCTTGATGGCAGAAGAAATATAACGGAAAGGCTTTGCCCTGAGGAATTTATTTTACATTTCTGCAAACCGAGGAAGCCCCGGCAGGGTGACGAGCGTGAAGCCAAACCTGAGCGCACAGGGTATTTCAGCATAAGGTGCGGAGGGCCCGAAGGCAGACGCTGGGCCCCGGCTGCCCTTGGAACCAGGCTGTGTAAGAGCTGGATCTGTGTTTCACCCTTCTCGTTGCCTCAGGCTTGAAATGGCTCATCCAGCTTAAGGCCAGAGGATTGCTAAAGGCTTTAAGGCAAGCAAAGAGTGTCTTAGAGAGATTCTGAGAGTATTAGTAACGGCATTATCCAAAAATGTTAAATTCATTAGCTAATTAAATCATACAATGGAGTAATAATGTATTTCGAATATAAGCTGTAAGGCAGTGCCTGGATTCCCAAGTTTATGCATCTTCTCCAGTCTCAAAACAAAACCTTTCTACAGTCGATACTGGCATCAGCACAGAACTTAAGACTATTTAAACTGCTGTTAAGAGCCTCTCATATTTCCCCCCCCCAACATTATCCAGCTTTTGCATTTTAATTGGGGCCCGTCACCACACAAGACTGATGTGTTTCACTTCTGAGCCTCAAAGCAGGCACGCATTGTTCAAGCACACAAGCAAAAAGGAAACCTGAAAGCTGCCGATATTTCAAGAAACACTGAAATGAGCAAAGGCCTCAGGAGAGGATGAAGAGTTATATCCCATGCAAAAAAAATTAAGCAAGAGCAGAAGCAGCAGTGGATGCTCTCTGAACGTGAGGGCAGAATAGCGACACGTAAAACTACGTTTGGAGCCAGCGTAGGGCACCGAGTAGAGAAAACACACTTCTGAATGGAAACAGGAAATCCTTCCATCCCCTTTTCTCCTTCTTCCCTAATAAAATTGTTCTCTCTGAGAGCTGCAGAGGTTACAAGGGCAACCACATTTCAGTGTCAGTCCCTCACCTACCCGAGCACGGAGGGGCTAATTGCTGGCTAGTTTTTCAGACCCCTTTGTGAGTCTAATTAAAGCTTTCAAATTTTTTTTGATGCGAGTAGCAGAGCTGCTAATTAACTGCCGAAAATTGTACTGAGGATACAGTATCTGCTTGTGTAGCTCCCTCAGTGCTCGTCAGCTTCCCAGGGTGACTGTGGTAGGGGTGAAGCAGTAGCAGAGATACTGAGAGGATGGGGAAAAAAAAAAAATCCAGCAACTTTTGGAAAAGCTAGTGGCTTGGGAGTGTCTCTAACCTGAATCTCACAGGAAGGAATTAATATATATATGTATATACGCACACATATACACACAGAGAGATATAAAAATTGGATATCCAAAGCAGAGTGCAGCCCAAACCCACCAAACATTATCCTCTCTTTGCATTCTCCCCAAATGCAGGGGGGTCCACTTCCATTTTTTCTGATACATCTGCAACTCTTTTTTTTTGTAAAAATGAATAAAGAAAAAGCAATATCAGATCCTCTCCCTCTTTGCTAAAAGCAATTTTAGTTCCCCCTCCTGTCCAGTGTGCCAGCAGGCCCTGACATGGTGGAAGAGGGGAACCCTTGTTTAGATAAAACTTTACACGCCATGAGAGCCATCCCGCCTGCAAGAATCCTGAAACCCTGGGACCAGGATTCTTTATTTCTGATGCAAGGGACTGTTCAATAACAAGATCCCTGTAGGAGTATAGGAAACACACATCAAATCCCTCTGGAGTACAGGAAAATGTGCAGTGGCAACTAGCCCCTCAAAGTGTGCCACATTTATATGATTTGTGTTAATTTCCTGATTTATCATCTTACCTGGACCTGGTCACCAGGGGAAGAGGGGTCAGGGGGTACCTAATAGCACACGTAGTGCTGTTGCTTGAGGAGCATTTTGGGGAGAGCTGCAGGCAGGCTGGGGGATGCTTTTAATTAAGCCATATCCTCAAAAGGCTCTTCTTGATGAAATGCCGCAAGTTGGAGCACTAGTCCAGGTGAGATGTACACTGTCTAACCAATGTAAATGACTTAATGAACTGCCCTTAACTCACCAACAGAGCTACTGAGATATCTGCAAGCAGAAAAGACGACTGCAGAAAAAAAAGACTGCTCCACCACACCCCTCCGTAACTCCAAAAGAATCCCAGGTGCTGCAGATGACCTGGTCCTCCTCTGGGGACCCAGGGCTTCGGGATGGTCTTTCAAGGCCAAAGAAAGCCTTTTCCTAGGCATGGCTTAGCTGAAGGTTTTAAGCACATTATTCCGTTGGCTTCAGTTGTTGTTGCTGAGCTGTTACATGTTGTTTATGCTTTGCCCACTAAGTGGAGCTGGGGACTCTCCCATGCTTCCCCTCCCGGGATGGTGCCAATAAATACATTTATTTTTCCTGCCTTGACGAAGTGGTGGGGTCATCTGCTGGCAACGTGGCTGCAGCTCGCACAGAGCCACGCTGGCCCACGGCTCGCCCACCGGCACGCGAGGGTGATGGTATGTCACTTGCTTTACGTCACATAAGTTTAAGGTCTTTCCCCTTTTTCTGTAGAGCAGATGCATTTTTGAACCCAGCCAATGCAGCCCTGTGCAAGGGAGCACGGGAACCTCCATGCGTTCGGAGGCTGAGGAGTGCCGAATGTTCCTGCTTTAACACTTCCCTGCTTCAGCTTTTTTCACAAATTCCATTAATTAACCTTTCCAATATCTACAGATACTGAAAGAAATGTCTATTCACACAGAGACTTTCCAGGAACCTCCTCACAACTTGGTCCTCTGTTGTGTTTTTTTAAGTCCGTTTTATATAAACCATGCAAAAATACCTATTGCATGATATGGCAGGTCAGCTACAAAAGTATTCCTATTATCTGCCATGAAGATCAATTCAACCATTAAGGCAGACTATTTGCTTCGCTAGAGACCATCCAGCACCTGTACAAGTTTATACATTCCCAGCGAGACTTCCCTGGGAATTTGGGAAAGCAGCTGACGATGAATTCATCCACACACCACCACCTTTCCTGCTGCCAAAGACCACGTCAGAAATAACCTCAGAGGGGAACAGAGCGTGTCTCCAGAGAAATTAGAGGGCATGGAAATAAACCAGGGTAAAATTACAGCTTTACAAAATTCATTGCATTGCCCTGCAATGGAAAGATAATTAGGAAATTGTTTTTGTACTAATGATTCATATCTAGCTGGGCAGGAGCTATGTCAGGAACACGACTTCAATTTAACCTAATGCTACAGTACCGAAACACGGTTTGCAATACTTTTATGCCCAGGAATCATACGCGCTGCCTCTCCCCTCCCCAGCCCTTCTCCCCAAATCGCTGTCTCAGACAAGGGCATTTGGAGATTACCTACACAACGTGAAAAAAAGCTCATTGTCCTTAATATTGTTTGCAATGATGGTTCAAACTTAAATAGTTGGGCCAGTGGATTATTTTCCATGAACCTGTTTAGGATTTTTGAGACTCAGTTTATTACAATATGATCTTCTAATTGGTGAGGCTGGATAAAATCTGTAAGATCACTGAAACCTTATACTGAGACTGGTCCACACGGTGCTCCTACCTGGAGCAGTCTCTGAAAAAAATCTCTGATGTTGCTTCAGGGGTTGGAGTTTCCTTGCAAATGTCCCTTTCCTGGTAGTCAAGCTTGTAGAAAAAGTTCAAGCTTTTCTATTCAGTTATACCAAACCTTGCCCTATATTAAAGGAAATAATTGCATTCAAATTATGTCAGCACACTGACAGTGTTGATTGAAATAATAATTTGTAAAACAAGTGTATTTATGCAGCATATATATCTTACGGTTGCCTCTACAAGGGTTTTCTTTGCAGACAAAATATTTGGTTGACAAGAATTTACCAGTCCTCATGGAAATGTTGTCCATGGAAACCATACTATTGATATGCGATGAGGCAGCAATATGTTACCCATCACTGCATAATAACCTGTGGATGAGCAGTACGTGGAGTAGATTGATGTGGAGTTTTTCAGTTTATGAAACAAAGTCGACTTGTTTTTCAGTGATCACTACACAGTTACATAGCAAACTCAGTTATCTTTAGTGTGTAATGAATTTAATGGATTTAGAAATTTTTAATGAATAGTAGATTTCGTCTTTTCCCCTTCCTTTGTATCCCAGATTTTAGAGTGACTCAGTATCTCTTCTAAACTTACAATGGGAGCTTCTTTCTCAATAGTGGTCTGGACCAGCACACAAGGCACAAGGATTGCCTTGGAAGAAAGCAAGTTTGTCGTAAACCAGGTCCATCCTAAAATGTAATAGGCACATACTGAATATTACATACTTAAGTAAACTAAAATGAGAAATATCCTTGTAGTCAGTTCCTTTTAATCTAAGAAAAGGGAAAAAGATTTCATAGCATGGAAAATTTGCTAATATATTGAAACATATTGCCATTATTGCTTTATTGCCAGTTATCACAGGGCTCTTATCAGCACATCCACTTGGTAAACGAATAAACCCTTTCGGGACGCAGCTCTGGCACAACCGCTAACGATCGAGCCGAGCTTCAGGCAAGGCAGAGGGTGACGGTCCTGCTCGACGGGGACCCGCCAGCCGGCACGTGTCCATCAGGGCAGCACTGCTGTCCTTGGAGGCTTTGCGCAAAGCGAAGAGATTTGGTGATTTAAAGACAAACAGGACCACGTCCGACTACTAAACCCTTGCCCTGCCCCTTCCAGCCAAGACCACGGCAGGAGCTGGTGTCACACCCTGATGAGAGGGTCGCGGTATATAAATGCACTGCTGGTGGTGGTGGGCTGTATTTTGGTGAGTATAGGGGAGCAAGAAACATTTGCGTGCACTTCCAAGATGCCTGAGGGGGATCCTCCCGGTTAAATCTATGCCTCTCTCACTCATACGCACACATATAAAAACATAACACCAATATAACTTTCATTGTGAAGCCAGTTCTGGGCCAAGTGACTAAAAAATCCCTTCACTGCACCAATTTCCTAATTGTTTACACACAGACTGGTGTTACCTTTCCTGTTAGATAGGGTTCCCATAGCAACATTACTTTTATCACGTAAGAGGATTCACCAGATTAAAACAGACGCCTTCAGGTAATTGAAATACATGAAATTTCTTTGTTATTTACATTTCTGCTAGCAAGGAACCACAATACTCAATTCAAACCAGGATGCTGAGGATCTTTGCGACCGAACAAACAAGAAATAAAGCTGTCAGTGTTTGTCTAGTACAAAATGGGGGCTTGCCAGCTGCAGGAGGCATTGCACACAAAAAGCCTCCCAGTTTAGAGCATGCGATGCAGAGAAGGGCGGGCTGTGTAACCTGGTATTTGCATTCGGAGCCGGTGCCAGAAGGGTGGGATGAATGGCCTGGTTTATTTTCTAGAGAGGCAGTTTTCAAGAGAAGACCATAATGCATTGGATCCATAAAAGCTTTAACCCTGGTGTCCTGGTCTGAACGACGGTGAGGGGTGGATTTGAGCGTGGCTACCTGTGTCCCAGGTGGTTTCAGCTGGGCACAATACTTGCCACCTTTGCCTTGCAAGGCGTCAAACCCCCAGTTTACTAGAAGCTCTGCAAAACATATTCCTCCTGAAATTGCAAAATTTGAGTTCCCATTAGAAGAGTGCAAAGATCCAAACCAGCGCATCTAATCCTTCCTATCTTTGTCCAACAGGTTTGCATTTTGGATTTTGCTTTGCCCCCTTAGCACTTCCAGCGGGAGGGTTCAGGGCTTACTCCCAGCTTCACCCTGGCGATGCTGGCGGCTGCCCCAGGTGAAGGCGAACATGGGATTCGATCTCTCCTGTAAGATGGCAGGGATTAGCGCAACTCTGGAAGTGCTACTGCTGGAGTCAGAGCAAAAAAGGAACATTATCAGGGCAAGCTGGATCCTGAAAAGCAGCGTTCCTCTGGGCGCTGAAGGGCATTTTGCACAGAGAGGAGGTTTCCTTCCTTCTGCTGGTTGATGGGGCCATCAGGTAAGAGCTGGGAGGTTGGAAGCAGGTGTTTGTCCTTGTCTGGAGTGAACAGAGAATCCAGCCAGTAAAAGGACTTGGGTTAGAGGGCTGAATGAAACTGTTTGTTTCCCTCCAACAGTGAAGACAGGCTCATTCAGAAAGCTGGATTTCAAGCTGCTCCCAGTGAAGCTAGATTCAATGCCATAGTATTTTCGTACGGCTTGCAGTAAACTGAAGTGCAGAAAGCCCTTCTTGAATTAAATCTGTCCTTGGTGTATTTTAAGGTCTTTGTTTCTAATTAATGTTCAGTGTGAGTGGCTGCTATGGAAAGTTTTCTTCTTTGGAAATGCTGGGAATATTAAATCCAATGCTCTGAACTGTGTGCCTAACTACACCACTTCTTACTTACTCCACAGCTAGAGACTGGAGGAGTGAGGACTTAAGTCACGCTGAGTCTATAGTCTGAGTATAAGAGTCTACTTAGACTTTAACAGCAGAGGCAGTTTGGGCTTCCAGCCATCTTTATCCCTACTTTGAGATATAGTGTTTCAGCAGAGCTCTAGCACTTGTTGTCTAACCCCTGGCAAGCCCCAACTCCTCCCAGCAGCTGCACAGACCAGTGGTAGGTGAAAGCAAAAAGACATTTAAACACAGATACAGATGTCCTGACTTCCATTATTTGGTATTAAACACCCTGTCCAACTTTTTATGACGTGGAATTGCAATTAAAACCTGACTACTCTGGTGACAGACAGGAGAGGGTGACATGCAGCTGAAAGTACACCAGCCCCTGGAAGTCCGGTTTAGCCCCTGGAAAGCTAATCTAATGCTGTCACACATATTTCCACTGTAAATGGCCCATGAAGTCCATATGTGACATTGCCGTGGCCTTGCAGCGTTCTTTTTATTATTCTGGCATATCTTCAAAAAGATACTTTTTTTTTTTTTTTTTGCAGGAAGATGAAATGGAAACAAATTTTAATGAAAAATGAGTACAGAAGTGATTACACAGAAGCAATTTAAACCAACACTGTTGTCTGGCAAGTCTTCTCCACCCTTTGAATAAGCTTGTTATCTCTTGATTAAAAAAAAAAACACACAAAGATCTGGAAGACAGGACAGCATCCATAAAACAAAGATATAACCCCAGCCAACACCCTTTATCCATCTGGGAAAAATGTTGATTTGGGGTTATTTGGAGCAGATTTAGATGCTACCATGGATCTTTAATGATGCTGACACTGCAGACTAGCCCAGTGGGCTACTCAGCAGCTGCTTGCAAGGGCCTTGGGTTTGCACTGACTGGTGAGCTCTTCATGGTGAATCCACCTATTCCTCATTGCAGCCTGAGCTGCAGACTAAATCTAACGCCAAAGCAAATGACTCACACGGAAGGATGGTAGCCTACGGTCTCAGATGACCATCTGAATATGGTCTTGAAGTCATAAAACGTTTCTAAGTGAACAGAAAGGAATATGACACTCTGCATTTAGAGGATGATGAGGATGCCAGGAACCCACGGTCTGTTCCTCACTGCCCTAAGACCTTTGGCTCATCCATAAATCCTCTGAGCAGGCTCTGACGACTTTTCACTCTCTTACAGCAGCATTATACAAGCCTAATGCCCAGTAGCTCCAGCCTGCAATTATGCCAAAAATAAGAAGACACCTTCCTGCAGACTTTGAGCACAGGATGCTCACAGACCCACTCAGACTCAGACTCACAAGAAGTGTTTGCTTTCTGCTCTGGATGGTAAATTAACCAGCTGACTTTGCGGACAAAACCATGTGTGCCCACACAGCGGTGATCTGGTCACGGAGGCAGTAATCCCACCAAGGGCCACTAATCAGCCTCTGAGCTCTGAGCCTCTTCTAGTTGTTCCTAAAGCATTAAGCTACCCAAGGGCTTAACCTTACCAATCTTTACAATGCAAACCTTACCTGCTTGGAGATACTTGGATTAAAACCGCAAACCACTTATTTTCTAGACATTAAATTTTAGTATAAAATTGCAAACCCCGTTGTGAAAACTACCCGTTCACTACAACAGCCAAGCAGCACACGCTAATGCCGCTGGCACACGTTCCTGCCAGGCTACACCTAATCATTGCACGCTGAGCTGCGGCACGACTACAAAAGCAGGAATTAACAGAGCTGTTGTAGATCATAGCTGGGAACTTCCTGAGAACAGCGTCCATAAAACGTGCCATCGTAAGAGCATTTGGAAGAGCCGGTGCCTGTACTCTGGTGGTCCTCCAGCAGCACATTACTGCTGCCTAGGTGATCTTTGGACTTCAGTATGCTTTGCCCAGACATCGCTCCCAGCCCTGTCACTGGCTTCATCTCTGCTTGGGCAGAGGGCAGATGTAGAATCACAGAATCATTTAGGTTGGACCTTTAAGATCATCATGTCCAACCATAAAGCTAACACTGCTAAGTCCACCAACTTCAGGGTGGCTTCATGTCATAACACAACAAGATGTGGCTGCTTGAAAGGTTCCTGTCTAGTCCAAGACCTCATCCAAGTTCTCCACAGCCAACGAGGGATAGTAGCGCTTCCTGAGGACAGCGCATCTCACCTGCCCCAGACATCTGCCCCACGCTGGCATGAACTCCAGGGATTCCCAAAGAAATATCTTGAATTAGACATGAGTCATGGAGTTATTCAGGTACCCAAATGTAAGCATCTAGTGACTCAGTTCTTAATTGATTACACCGGTCATAAGCCTATCTGGTAAAAGTTAACGTGAAGGTCATTTTGAATGAAATGAAACAGGCGTTTTTCTAAGGATGGTTACTAGCTTTGACGCTTCCCTATAGATTTTCTTGTTTTGGAAAAGGCAATGACAACACACAGTATCTTTGGAACAAAGCCTGACTCATTTATCCATACAAACACAACGATCAGAGGCAGGGGGGTGAAACACAGAGGTTTCTTACTCTGCCTTAGCATTTCCCTTGAGCTTAGACATGGCCATTTTATTCCAGTTATCCTGCTTCTCATGCCCACAGTTCGTATGCCTTTGTGCTCTCCTCTTGACTGCCTGCACAACGGCTGCCTTCTTATTTAAATCCATTTTCAAATCATACAGTTTCTCACCTTCCTTACAAGGGAGACTCTTCCCTTCCTGGAAAGAAGTGTCCATTATAAGTTAAGCAACAGTGGAGAGGAAACCCCAGGATAACTTGCAGCAAGCAACATCACTGTCAGCAAGCAAAACATCACACACTGGTCCTGAACATATTACAAATATTTTAATTTTTTTTTATTATTAAATCTGGACTCAAATCATCAATGCCCCAATTCTGAAAGAAGCCTATATAAACAACAGTTCAACTGGGTCTTTGCTGAAAGACAACTAATTTTATGCTTCATCAGAAAGAACACACTTCACTCCCAAGAATAATTTTAATCCTGTTCCTGATTCACATCCATTAACACTCAGAAGTGATTAGAGTGGCACAACATGAAGTAATCAAGCTTAAGCACTGTACATAACGCTCAGCAGTTTCTGCCCAAGGCAGAACATACCATCAACAAATTTGTTAGCAGGGTTGCCCTTTTGAGACTATGTGTGGATTTTCTGTTGACAAAAATATTTCCCTTATTCCCATGGTATTTGCCCAATGTATTCCCTGGAACACCAAAAAAAAAAGAGGACAATAAAGAGCCTGCCTTCATAATGCTTCACACACAACTTATGGTTTGTGTGAGGCCCTCTGAGCCTTTTTTGCTTGGCTTTTTGGTTCATCTGAACTAATTTACTTTGGGTCAAATCCAGAAGTCTTTACTGAGGCAAAGATTCATTGCCTTCAAATGACCAAATCTTGAAAGAATCCTCAGTCCCCAGAAAGCAAACTGTCAATTCAATCAGGCTACCACTCTGCTAATAGATATATGTTGGATATTGACCAGCTGGTGCAGGATGACCCATGTCCATAACGCTTGACTCTCCACCTGTGAAACAAAGTTTGTGTGCAAATTGCCTGCGGGAAGGGTTGACCCGTACCGACTTCTGCACCATGCCCAGGGAGTGCTGCCTGGCACGGGCCAAAAACGTGCCAGGGGTGGCTCTAACAACTGAATGGTATCAAGGAATGACCTCCTGCACCAGGGAACGTGACTCCAACCTCCTCGAATACAAACGTAGCCTCAAAGTCCCACTTGGGTAAACACTTGTTGCTAAATTTGCATGGTCCTGTATCAGGGAAACTATCATCGGATCCAAACGCAAAAAGTGAGCCAAGGCTTCTGAGTTTAGCAAAATGTTACACTCTTTGGGTTGATCTTGGAAGTCTGAACTTGCAAAGTTTTCAGTTATAATACCTTCTTGATGCAGTTGATAGGAAAACCTGATTAATTCTTGTACGATCCACCACATTACTGTATTTCTTCACTTAATCCCTCACGGATAAGAGTGAGAGGAAGCATTAACAGAGTAGGACAACTTGATACTGACTATTGACAAAACATTGTGAAAAAATCCAGCTGATTCAATATGTTCGATATCGAACATATTGCTGCCCCTGAGCAGCAGCAGCGAGGGAGATCTGGGCTTTGGCTGCCTTGGCACTGCACAGAAACCGTGGCGTGATGCCTTGCTCTGCTTGCCTCTTCCTTCTCAGGCACGGCTCTTGTGTGAAGAATGACTAATGCCACATTCAATTTCTTTAGTATGGTTTTGCACTCTCTATACCGCAACGGAGATTTATATTTGCATCTGAGCAGGGACAACCTGTACTGAGGAGATGAGAAGGACAGCCAAAGCCAGAGGGGCTCTTGGGCTCACCACCAGTCATCAGCTTCTTGCTGGTGGCTCAGAAGTCATCCTCCCTGAAGGGCACCACAATCCTGTTCAAGAGAGAACCTTTAATTTAAACCAATTATTTCAAAGTATTCACCACTCGCTCCAGCATCTGCTCCCTTCAGAGACCTCACAACAACGCCAAGGGGATTGTTAAACATGGACCCGGAGCTGCACTTTGCAATATAACCTCTATTTAGCACTTTTCCTCTGGTTCTCATCTTACTGATCTAGTCCATCACTTCTCCAGGCCAAGCACAATGTTAAAGGATGTTTCAAAACCTCAAAATCTCTGATGATGGCTTCTCTTCTCTATTGCTCGAAGCACTTCAAAAAACATTAAATAACCTCTATTGTCTGTGTGATACAGGCAGTATTGTACCTGTCACAGTAAGGGAAAGAGAGGCCGAGAGCACTGACGTACCCGAGGAAAGGCTATCAAATTAAATGGAGCAATGGAAAAAAACCCATCCTGTAAACCACAGTTTATATTTCTACAGAGTTTAGGATGATATGAAAGTGAAACCACTTGATCAAAGAAAAATTTCCAGGCTACTGTACAGCCAGTTGGGTTTTTCTTGTGTGCTGAGCTGTTTCCCAGTTCCTGAAGACTCCTAACCTGCAAGCACTGCTGCAGCAGCCTCAACCGAGCAGCTAGAAGTTGTGTGCAGGTGCCTTAAACACCCAGCCAAGGCTTCACGCGTGTTTGCTGCCCTCCCACGCAGCCCATGGGCACGTGCCCCGTGCCTGGCACAGCTCTGCATGTCCCGCAGGGACCGGGAAGGCTGACTGCACAGATCTCTTTGGGGCAGGGATTCATTTTCCCCATGTTTGCTGCACTTGCTGTACATTCTGGTCTGCAGCCCAGGCAAAATGGGAAAACACAGGGAACGCACACCCCTTCGCCAGGCAGAGGCGTCCATCGGCACGAGCTTGCTGCAGGGACGAGACCGCGGCTCCATCGTGATTTTGCCAGAGTACAGAAAATGGAGGCAGGGAAATGGCCATGGTAGTTTGGGATAACAAGGGTCCCAAAATCCCAATTTACTGAAGCTGATATGCTGTTTCCCCCATGCTCTCAGCTTTGCAAGTGAAGGCTGCTCCGTAGCTGGGGCACAAAGAACGGTGGTTCAGTCCCTCATCCCCGGACACCACCACCACTATGAGATTACACAGGGTATACCACAACTTCAGCGTTAAAATGAGAAATCGACACCCAGCTCTTTTCAAACTTAAAAAAATAAATAATAAAAGACATGATGGAGCAGCAGGCTGGGCTGCGAGAGCCATGAGTAAGAAATCCTGACCCCATGTTGATGCTGTTAGTTACGAGAAAATGGTTCGCTCTCTCCTCCCTACCCTATTTTAAGTTCTCTGGAGTTCTTCTTACCTCTCACAGAAACTCAGAGTTGTATTACCAACCTCCAAAACAGTGCTCTCGCAGCACGGCATGGTGTTACGAGCACTATACAACAGTTCTGTGAGTGTGCAGAGCAGGCAAGAGGCTGGTGGAGGCTGGTCCTCCCAGGCATTAGCAGAGCTTTGGCCAGGGCTGGCCTTGTTTGCAAGGCCTGAGATATTCTGCATTGGCATCAGTCAGGTCTTTTACAATGTAAAATTGAAAAAAAGAAAAATAAAGAAAAGAAATACTTGCACCAGGAGTCAGGAAAAACAGGACAGAAGGAAAAACACATCTACTGTAACTCCAGGGAAAAAGAGTGAGGCAGTGAAACATTCCATCCTAACTGCTCAAAAGGAAAGTATTGACTACCTCTGAGAACAAAACTATTATTATCACTAAATTCATATTATTATTTCAGGATGTTAACTCCATGCCCAGAATGTGTCTCTGACAAGAGTCCAATGGACTGCAAAGGGAGCAATTAGGGCAGCAAAGTGTTTTGGAAAATGCCTTCTACCATCTGCCAGTCCTGCATCGCTTTCCAGCGCTTAGATATCACTAATACTTGTCCATCTGCAAGCACACTGCCTTGCCTCCTACCGCTCCATAAACATTTCTTGGTTTCTGTTGCCCTACAGTCCTTCTGCGTTTATAGTTATTCCCCAATTCGGATACGTGCAATGATCTCCAACAGATCACCAAGCCCTAAGGTAGTGTCAACACTCTCCCAGCCACCTCCAAACCATCACCTAAATAACCTCAGGACAACAAACCCACCGTGTCGCTCTCTTCTGACCACTTTACATTTGTTGTCCCCATAGCCCCATGCCATAGTCTGCCCAGCACAGCCTTTGCCGAAGCCCGCAGGATGGTCATGATAATTAGCCGAGAGATGCAGCAGATGAACCCTGCTACCATCAGTAGGAATTGCCGTGCTTTATTTGTCAGGGGTTTTGTTCTTCTGGAGAGCTGACAGTCACTGGTACCCACTTACAGGAAAGCTTTAGGAGACCGTCACCCGCCAGGTGACAGCCATACAGTTTTTTCACTCAAATTCATCCTTGAAGAACGCCACCCAGCCCTCTTGTCCCAAACCTGTGGTTACACACGAGACTTCAGCTCCAGTGCTAGCCAGCAAGGCCCCTTTACCTGCATGAAGTGACTCTCCACACAAACTTGACAGACCGAGGGATTCATCCAGCACAGAATTGAACAGGGTCGGGAAGTAAAGCAATTGCATTAGAGAAGACAGAAATTTTTCTTATTTTTTTAGTGCACTCAATAAAAAAAGTAACTGCAAGGAGACACTGTGGATAAATGATGTGTCAGCAGCTTAGCAATATCCCCAGAAGAAATTCTGTATCATTTTCTTATGCTCTCGAGAGCTGTGACGGACGAGCTCATCGTTCACGTCTTCCCACTGTTGAACCGAGCAGCCTGTGACTGAGCTGGATTTGGCTTGCTCCCCATTTGCCTTGACCTTTCACGAAGGAACAGGGTAAATCCCCAAGAGGTTTCACAGCAGGCTGTGCAATCAGACTCGGAGCTGCCAGTGTCTCTCCAAACATCCCGAGGCCACGTCAGCGCAGCCAAAGGGAATGGCCATCACCGTACCATCACCTGAAGTCACTGTCTGTACCTCTGGAGTCCCACCAGCATCAGGCTCCAGGGTTACAGTCAGGGACTGCTGTTCTGCCCGTGAGACAGGAGGGCAGTGATCTCTTTCTGATACAGAAATGTTCAGTTGAAAAACACGGCTGGCAAAAATCACAGAGCAAGGTGAACGTTAAAAGATCCAGGCAAGAAAAAGCAACATGAAGCAGTTACTCCATAACACAAAACCTGGAAATGGGAGAAAGCATGTCCCAGTGCTCTGCTATTACACAGTGCAAATAAATCATTTCTGCAAGAGGAATGGGGTTTTTTTCAGCCGAAGGAAAAGCAGAGCAGGGACTAATCAAATCCAGTGATCTTCAGCAATATGAGGCTAATGTCTCCCGCTTCAATGCCGTTTCAATCATTTGAGAACAAAAGTGAAACCTTCAACACATATCTTGCCTTTCTTGTAAATGTTTTGAAGACCAGAGGGTCTCAGTACATCGGTATCACACCACAAGCGTTACTGAGTTCATCTCCAAAAGCCTCTTGGAAGTAATGGAGTAAAAGGTTGGTCAGGAAGGTGGGTAATTATAAAGAGGGTGGAACAGACCCAAAGGTCCGGGCGGGATCTGGGCTGGTCCTCAGGATCGTTGTGCATCCCCAGAGCGAAGCGTTGACCATTCACTTATTCCTCGCTGATATTGATGCAGTGAAAGTGCTGGTTGCTTTCACTGCTGGGGAAAGCGTGGAACCCCCTGCCAGCCGCAGACTGCGGGCAGGGACCAGGAATGTTCAACTTAGGGAAAAGCAAGCAGAGATTTTAAAATGCCACTTAATCGAATTCACTAAGCAACGTGCTAATTAAACAAATCAACCCAGATCTTATTTTTCCTATTTCCAATCTGTACCTATTGCTTCTCTTTCCTTAATTTCTGCCCACTGTTTGGCCTAAGTTTACTCTCTCTGGACCACATGCCCCCCATGGATCAGCCTCCCAGGGATAAGCAAGGCAGTAAAAAACATACAGCCAGATCTGGGTCAAGATTTTGCATATCCAAAAGCTCTGGGAGATTTCATCCATTTTTAGGGTATATCTCATGTGCACCGTTCAAACCTACCCTCCCCTTAGCTCATCCACTGAGTGCTCAGGTGGGAGTTCAGGGACAGCATTCATTAAACAGTAAAAAAATAAAAGAAACTGTGCAGTATTCTAGAAATGCTGAAGCTGGGAGGGGAAGAAAAACCAAAACAACACTGTTCTCCTGCCCCGAAGCAATTTACCACTGACTAGCCATGTTTTATTTTTTTAATTTTATAAATTTCTCCTTGCCATTAAGCGTTACTTGCTCTGCCTAATATTGACCTCTCTTTGCTAGGTCTTCCTTGTAAACTGTGACCTCCTTCCCAAGGAAACAAAGCCTTGGTGGATAAAAGCACTGCAGATTTACCAGGTAATTGAAATCATCACAGAAAATAGTGTTATACACTCTAGACTTTGCCTTGAAAACATCAAAGCCACGCATATTTACAGCATTTAAAAAAAAAGTAAGCTTTCAAAAAAAAATTACATCTTGGACTAGATATGGCTTTTTAAAAAAATGCGAATCAACCCTTACTCATGATGGTGCTGGGCTGGCACTGAGGGGGCTCTGACCTGGCCATAATGATGCAATTTTTTCTCCTACAGTTACAAATGGACCACAGCTCCCTTCTGGGAAAATCCACTCTATAAAAAGAAGCATAAGAAGAGTTGCTGAACCTCTGTCAGGTTCCTGAGTACCAACAAAAGTGCAAAGTTGAGCCATTTCTTCAGGCAGATTTGATGATGGCAACATCTACCCCCTGAGAAAGTAGCTGAACTGTATCCCTTCCCATAGCACATTTCACGCTGACCACAAAAAGGAACATTTGCTTACAAAGCAATTGTTTTAAAGCCAACTCCTGACTTTTTAATTTATTGAATATTTGTTCCCCTTGACTGAAACTTCAGCAGTCTTTCCCTGCCAGAGCTAATATTTTAAATTGTGTATTTTAACATCATTTGCATAACTTTTTCAAAACATGTTATCACTATCCATGTCCTCCTATTTTACATCCTGCCTAATCCCAAGGTCAAGGAACTCAACAGGAGCCCCTTGATTTTTCTGGGCTTTGGACAAGAATTTACAGACCCAACAGGAGAAGGCTGCCAGCGACGTGCTGCATTCGCCATGGGCTCTCGCCTCTCTCCTGCGTACACTGGACACTTGACAGCAGGACCGCTCTTGGTTTGTTTTTATTCACTCTGTGCCATGTAGTTTAAACTTTTATCCTTGCTCAAAAAGCCAACAATTATGCTTGCAACATTCTTTCTTAAGGTCTTTTGCGGCTACAACAAAGTCTTCAGTCAAAACCTGAGTAATGGCTAAAATTAGTCTTTTCTAAAACATTCTTTTCCACAGGAATAAAGATGTTATGGAGAAGATGTCTACAAGCACAACAGCCTTTCTACTCAAAAAGCTGCAGGAAATTAAGACTATGCAAGCAGGAGTCGCTCAACTGTGAGCCACTAAGGCAGAGACGAACCAACAGGGATCTTGACCTGAAGCTTGGTAGAGTTAATGGAAATGCTCCGTCAGGCTCCTCTGAGCCAAAGCCCATCCTGGCTCAGAGCAAGAGGGTCTCATCCTGATCCTGCTCTGTCAAAACCCAATGGGCTCCTCTGCACCCTTCCGCACAGCCTGGGCTTCCTCACCCTGCTCACCTCCAGGACTTTTGGACAAGAGCACTTAGCCAGTGCGCATTATATCTTTGCTAAGGTAGGTCAACGTGGAAGAGCAAGAAGAACACAGTCATTCTGTGTGCTTCAACCCAACGTCGCTTCCATGAAGGCACTTACCTTTCGTATCGTCATTACGAAAAAGGTTGGCTTTGATGCACGTCTACTGTCCATGCAACCCAATAGCAATGTTTATCAAGATGCCAAACTGACTTATTTTTGTTTTATGAGGTGCCCTTTTGCAATCTGTTCTATAAATAGCACAGTTTTTAATTAAGGACCTATAAGCAGGTGGTTGACAAGAGTAGTTACCACTACTAGCAGATATATATGAAGCTATTTTGTATACCATGTTACACAATGGCGGTAGACCTGTTGTATGGATACTACTATCATTCGACAGTTCTACTGTGTCCGTGCACTCCCTCCACTTAAGAGTCTCTTGGTTTTCAGTTCAGGATGGGAACAGGACAGTGACTGCTTCCCATCAGCAGCCAAACAGCCCATCTGACAACCAAACTGATACAAAGCTGATGGCAATTCTGCTTCTATATTAGCACACAAAGATTGTTTTTCATTGGTGATAGTTTTTGGACGGCTCATCCAGGAGTTGCCTTCTGAGCCACATCCCATCTCCCATACAGGAAGGTATGAACCCAGCCCAAAGCAAAGAACTCCAGTCCCTAGGTGACTTTTGTTCAGCAGGGTCTCTAACCTGTCAGAAGCAATTTATCCAGGAGACAATTATTGACTCCGAGTTGCATCATCCGTGGGATGCAGCGACCTGACATGACTTAGAGGATGTGAAGGAGAATACAGCTCCCAACTGAAAGAGCAAGGAAAATTAAGATGCGAGAGGACTAAATACATTGAATGAACTGGAAACCAACAGTGACACAAGGGACAAAAACAAATAAAAATAGAAATCCTCCTTATGCTCTCAATAAAACAACTGCAGGAAACTTTGTTTTTTACTTGGTTTTCCCCACATTTCTGACTGCTATCCTCATCTTTAACACTTATAAATAAAATAAGTTTTACAAATAGCACTATTGTTCCTGTCCTGGTTTTGGCTGGGATAGAGTTAATTTTCTTTCTAGTATCTGGTACAGTGCTATGTTTTGGATTCAGTATGAGAAGAATGTTGATACCACACTGACGTTTTCAGTTGTTGCTAAGTAGCATTTACACTAAGTCAAGGATTTTTCAGCTACTGATACCCAGCCAGCAAGAAGGCTGGAGGGGCACAAGAAGTTAGGAGGGGACACAGCCAGGGCAGCTGACCCAAACTGGCCAAAGGGGTATTCCGTACCATCTGATGTCCTGTCCAGTATATAAACTGGGGGGAGTCGGCTGGGGAGGATGGCTGCTCAGGAACTAACTGGGCATTGGTCGGTGAGTGGTGAGCAATTGCACTGTGCATCACTTGTTTTGTATATTCCAATCCTTTTATTAGTATTACTGTCATTTAACTATTGTTATTATTACCATTGTTAGTTTCTTCTTCCTTTCTGTTCTATTAAACTGTTCTTATATCAACCCACAAGTTTTACTTTTTTTCCCTGATTCTCTCCCCCATCCCACAGGAGTCAGGGGGAGCGAGCAAGCAGCTGCCTGGTGCCGGCTAGCGTTAAGCCACGAAAATGCCTCTCAAGCAAGATGTTTAGAATTGAAAAACAGAACAAGAGACTTGCTGCAAGCCCTCACAGGCCCACACCAACCACGCTGCTGGATGAGGACGCTCTCCCCATCCTGCTGGGACAGGCACGTGTCCGCAGCCGCAGGCAGGGAGGTTTCCTCCGCTCCTTCCCAGGACGTGGCTGTCCCTCGCACACCTCTCCTGGGCTGGCACCTGCAGCCGGGTGAAGCATCACCTCCTGACGGGGTCAGGAGTGACCCTAGCTAGAACCCAGGCAACCAGCCCCGAAGGGTAATCGGGCCATGGCTTTCGTGCCTGTCTCCTATTTAAGCGCTGATCAGGCCGAAACCTGTTTCACTGGCTGGACTTGAAAAACGCAGGTCAGAGCTGTCGGGCTGCAGGCTGTGTGCTTGCTTTTCCCTGATGCTGCCTGCAAATACCCCCGTGCCCTCACCGCAGAAAGCTGACGAGGGTTTTGTTAACAGAGAAGTGCTTTCCCCAGTCCTTTAAACTGAGCAGGAAGATTTTTTTAAATTTCTCTCCAACGCAATTGACTCGATGATAATTCGTACCTCTCAGATCAGCTGCCCTGTATCGGTGGGGTTCACCCAGCACGGCCCGTGGGTGGGTGGGATGGCTGTAGGGAGTGGTGGACCCTCCACCAGCGTGAATCAGCCCAGACTTGTGAGGCCGTCGGCTGATTCCTGCCAGCTGAGCCTCTGCCTTCGCCTCCTGTGACTCATCCTCCTCCGAATTAAACAAAGAGCCCCCAAACTGCAGGCTGAGTCACATCTGCTTTGAAGGTGGGAGCGGGGTGGCTTTTGTGTCACCCCCTCCCTGCCTCAGGAGGGAGTGCTGGGGAGGAGGCTGTCGCTGCGGCAGTGAACCTCAAGTCAGAGCTCTAAAAATAATAGCGGGAAGAACGAGAAAGGCCTCTGAGAAGACCTCCTCTTTCAGCCACCTCCTGTAACAGCGCTCCAGTCTGCTTCTGCGGGGCTAAGGGGGGACGCTGGCTGGGTGATGCAGGGGATGACCGAGTTCCCGAGGACTGTAATTACACGAGATTAAAATGCACAGCTTTGCAGTTACGTTCTAAGAGAAAATAACCACCTCAACAGGGGGAAATGTCAGGGAAGGGCACCAATAAAGCAGAACAAGTAGGGCAAATTCAGCTGCCATTCAAGCACATGCAGCTCCGCTGCCGGATTTGGCCACTTGGCACCCACTGACAGCTGTATATTACCCAGCCGTCCTTCCTACCAGAGGCACAATCACAAATTTCCTTAGAGATGGCATGGCTCTGGCTCTAGATTTCTGCTTCAGTGTTGGCTATGCATTTCTCCCCCCCCCCCCCCGATATCTGCTGCTTCTCCTGCGGAGAGGAGACAGCGGTGGGTTCCCTGGCCAGGCACAGCCTGCCGGGGCCATCGCTCCCCTCCTGCTCTCCCCCGGCCAACAGCAAGCTGGGCTGCCCATCCCCTGCTGCCTGCCTTCAAAATCGTTAATTATCATAAGGAAGAACATCTCCTTCAACTGCACAATGTCAAATGAGTCTTCAATTTAAGCGCTCGTTTGTTTTCATCAACCCAGAGCCAAGCTGCTGCGCTGCTGTGCGATGAGTCGCACTGGTAGTATTCCACTTGTGAATGTGATCAGACTTGGGAATACCCAGACAATCTGTTGCCAGCAGCAAATATCATCTTATAAGTCATGGAAAACCCAGAAAAAAATGGAGGATAGACTTGGATAAGCACTACAAATAGAGAATTGGGAGGGTGGGTAGGGGCTGTCACTGGTTATCTTTGAGGAACCCATTATGCTGAGTGTCTGCATTTCCAAGCAGAACTAAACCATCCATCAGGAGACTGGGTTTGCTCAGATGTTGCTTTAACATTCAATTTATTCAGAGTGATTTAGCTTCATTTGGGGAGTTGCAAATGAACTGTTACTTGCTCTGTGTCAACAAAACACTGGCGTTTCTTGCTTAAAAAATAAAAAAGGAAAATACACATCTTGTCGAGCCAATGTTCCTTGTTCACCATCCCTCTCTCTGAAGACCAGCTGGTGGAGGCCAACCTGGGACAAGTCACCGGTGACAGCTTGTAATGCTCCGCAGTGACTGTGTCAAAGCATAACACACCTTGAGACTAGTGCCCAGCAGGAAAAGGGAAATTACTCTGCTAAACAGCTATTTCCAGAGCGGACAATGGAAAGAGTGAAACACCCAGCAAACTGCATCTTCCTGCATCCCCTCCTGTATGCTTCAACACCAGAAACTTCTTAGAAACCCCAGGATAAATGGGCTTTGTGATTTGGTAGGGGCACAAGAGGATAAAAATTGCCTGCAGGCGTGCACATACATCCATAACGTATTTAAGGAACTGGTGTTGTCAGGCACCGTGTGCCCTGTGTGCGGCATAGAGCATCAGGCAGCTCGTGCTCCCTGGTGAATGGGAAAGGAAAGCGGGAATTCAAGCTGGGTTGAGCCTGTTTATACATACATTAGTCAGCAGGGTGGGAGGGGGGGTTAAATAACTGTTACACACTATAATATGTGCTATCCTACAGCAAAATTTCATTATGCATAACTCTCCTTACTCCTATCTGTGCAATAAAAAAACACCCCACGAAATCCCGCAATGCTAAAATTAGTAGCCAAGTCTCCATTCAGATCTCGAACTAGAAATAATCCTGTATCAGCACAATAAGGTTGTTCATAGAAGGCCAATTTTAATTTCTCCTTAAAGCATAGGTCTGCTACGGAAAGCATATTGGTTTCCATCCCTCCCGCTGCCGTCGGTACTGCTGTTCCCCCTGCCTGCCTGCTTCTGCGTAGGCAGAGGGTAGCAAAGCCGAGCAGGTCCCCGCTGTCCCCTGGGGTGACCGGTGCCACCGCACGGAAGCAGCTTCTGGGTCAGCAGCAACCGGTTGCCGTTTCCATGAAGCGCGGAGCAGTTTTCGTCCCCGCTCCCTCAGCTTCGATGTTTCCCAGCGGGAAGGACTCGGTGGCCAGCCCCAGTTATCCAGGCTGCAGAAAAAGCAGCGCTGCACCCACCAGCTCAGCACCTACCTGCCCACCAGTGCGAAGGCAACGGCAATAAGAAACTGGGGATTAAAACCATTTTTATTAGGCCAGTGGGAAAACACTGAAGCATTAGCATTTTTTCATTGCTGCGGCTCATCTCCTTTCCCCTCAGCAAAGCAGCGAGCCCACAGCCGTGGCTCGGTGCAGGTCGTCAAAACACAGTTCAAATTTGTATTTTCCGCAGGCCAAGTCAAACACAGTACCCAAAGAGGACTACTGTGGATGAGGGCAACCGCACTCGGTGGATCCAGGACATAAATGCCATCTCCAGTGCTGGGTGGTGAGAACCATGGAAGACTTACACCCTCCGCAAGGAGCTGGAGAGGGGATGGAAGGAGGGGCTTTCCCTTGCTTACAGGGGTAATTTTATAACCAGGAGTTGTATAAGCCACGAGAAACATGATTGAATCATATGCTTCAGAGTCCTTGCTAATCTCTGTCCTCATAAATCAAGAAGGCAAATATAGATCGGTTATTGCCTGGGTTTATCAGGGTATATTTGAGCAGAAGCCACGCTGTTGATGCTTTATGTGGACAGCGAGGACATACCGCTAACATTAGTCTGGTTTGTCTAATTGATGTGTTAGTTTCTCTTTTGCTGACTGGATACATTAAGATATTACTCATTCACTCCTCCTGGGTTTTAATTGAAATCTACTTTATTGTACCCAAAAGCAAGAAATAAAAGAAAACTCTTCATTTTCCCTGTATGCTCTGCACAGAGGAGATGGCACCAGCTCCTTCTTCAGCACTTGTTTCCAGCTCTGTTCAGCACTGCTTTCATGAGACTGAAAACATCATCTCAGATCAGGTAAACCTTTTCATAAAAGCCATTAACTCCTCTGTGGAAAAGCTCAGTGGATTTTTCCATGAGATGTAATTTCTAAAAGCCTGTCTTTATAAATGTGCAAAGTTAAGGGCCACGAAAATAGCGATAATTTAAAAAAAAAAAAAAAAAAAAAAAAGCAGAATGGGTCAACGTAAAGAGCATTTCATTTATGTACAAGCCACTTGATTTCAAGAGATATATCATATCTATACCTGGCCCACTCCAAAACCCATACTTCAAAACATGTATTTTTTAGCATTAGATCTGACCAAATTAGAAACTGTATTATTATTTGTTTTGCATTTTGGATCAACCTTTTTTTTCTGTCTACGTACCAGTGGAACAACTTATTTTTTCCTCAAGTTTCCAGTCCTTTCCCTGCATTGTAAGAGCAGAATCTTTTTGCATACTAGCTGGCACATCAGTGATGAAAAACACGCTGTCCTAATATCCTCCTCCAGCACTGCAGAAGCTTGCTTGAAACCTATTTACTGCTAGGACGCGCATATTAATGTCTTGTCTTATTTGCCTCAACAAACAGAAAGGAGGCTATTTTAAGTTACCAGAAGATACACAAACTAACCAAAAATCCAATCTTCATTTTCTAGAGAAGCCATCTGGTTCATGTTCCTTCTTTTGCATTAGTTTTAAAGCATCTTTGGGGTTCTTCTGTGGACAGCACACCCAATGGATCAAAGGAGGGTCATTAAAGGATGGTTGCCCTATGCCACGGGTGCCTACACCAGAGACCCAACATGTGGCAAGTCCTTGCACTAAAGCCAGCCCAGCCGGCAGCCACGTGGCTTGACATCCCATTAACAGCCCGTAAGCGAGCCGGGACCCTGATCGCTGATAGTGATATAATGAATACCAGATTAAAACCTAAAACTATGCTACCACAGGCTACGATCTTATCAACCTCCCCTGAAAGCTGAGCTGCATCGGGCGCTGCGGTTCTTGAATAGGAGATTTCAACCAATATGCTGCAGGTAATTCAATACGAGCAACTCTGCTCTCACAAGCAGCGGTCGGCCAAGGCTGCATTACGATATTAAATCCATGGTGACTTCAGAGGTGTAGGCTTTGGCTCATCGTCCTTCAGCTGAGATACAAAATCAGGTTGAACAGACCTGGAATGACCTAGCTGGCATATCTTGGCTGAGCTTCAACTGACAAATCGTGTTCAGTCCAAGGAAAACTGCACTATGATTTCATCTGGATAACGTTTTCACCTTCAGCGCTGACCCTTCCCAACACTGCCCTTTGGCTTTAGCAGTAAGAAGGCATCAGGGAATAGTAGATCAATAGAAACATCAATGACAACAAACTATCAGATCAATATGGTCCTTTTTTTCTTCTGCAGTGCTGCCAGTTTTGGAGCAGATGTGCAGTGCTCTCCTGCTGAATAGCTGATGCTACTTAGCTTCAGTCCGTGGTATGTTCACAAACCTTTCCTTTTCTGCAAGGCCTGCTCCTGGGACAACAGCAGTCATTCTGAACACGCAAAAAGCTCCACTTTTGTGAAAAACAAACAACAGACGATAAACCCACTTACTCGCATGCAAAGCAAATGCATTCGTGCGAAGAGCAGCCTCTCTTCAAACCCTGGGATGGGCAAAGCCCCGTCCATTATTAACAAGATGGATAAATCAAGAAGCCAATTAAAATGCTCAGGAAGCATCCACATCTTTTTCTTCCCTCATGAAAAAAACGTTGGGTGGTTTTATTTTTTTTTATTCAAGCAGAAATAGTTCAGTCTCTAGGTAAAATTTGGCAAGTAAATGCTAAAATACTCTGAAGACCACTAATTTAACCTGGCGCTCTCAGCGGCAGCGAGCAAGCTATTCTTGTACAAACCCCAAACTAATACTGTGGCCTAACGCTGCTTTTGGTGAGGACAACAGAAACAGCTGCTCTTGTGCGTGGGCAGCCCAGCAGAGAGCGAGCTGGACCTGTCATCGTAGTGGGGATGGGGACAAACAGCTTGTGGAGGCTGCCCAGCCCTGCGTACGGCACGGCGGGTACCGCTGCCCTCCCAGAGCCCGGCTCTGCCAGCCACGTATGACAAGATGCAGGTGATGGGGAGCTGAATCGTGTCCAGGATAGGGGCCATGAGAGGCAACAGGGGAAAGCAATGGAGATGAAATGCAGCCTGCTGCCTGCAACATCCCAAAAGAGCAAATCAGACCCCGATGGCCTCCCAGAAGAAGCAGCCCTGCGGCAACACATCTTTCCTGCCCCCTGCTCGTTGCGGGTGAATCGGGCTATATGTCCTCTTGCCTAAGCCTTGCCCTCAAAGCATTACCACTCTTTTAACAAAATCACTTACAGTAGCTGCTCCTATAGCAAAGAAAAAAATGTTCTCCCTGAGCTCTTTACTGATTGAGTTTCTGCCTAAAACTAGCCCAGCACGGCTCCTGCTAGAACCACAGCTTTAGTGAGATGAGTAGATGTCTAAGCCAAGCAATCTTCTTCAGCTGGAGAGGCACGTCTTTACGGGGCACATGAGGGTGGCAAACACCACGACCCAGAACGGGTCAATGCTGACAGATACAGACTACGTGTCGTACATCACATCAAACCCAAGGTGGCTGGCAGCTTTCGGAGAGCTTAAAGACATCAAGTAGGTGCTGCTCTTCTGGAGAGCACCCAATGGGAGTCAAACTCATGCCTAACACAGCCAGAGATCTTACCGTCTGGTAACTCTACATCCAGAGTCACGTCCTGCGTGTGATCTGCCAAGAAATCCATCAAATGTCCCTGAGCTGGTATCGTTTTTCTGCTATGATACTTTACTTGTTACTCTCAGAATAGATAACCAAGACCAAATCCTGCCACCAGCTGCACCTCTGTTACTTTGACTGAAATCCAGAAGAGCTAAACCCACCTGCAGGAGAGCGGGAACCGATACTCAGCAACGTATCAAGTTTTGCTTGATTAAGACATAATCATCACGGCATACGTGGTGTGACCTGGATGGACAGGTCGCACTTTGCAGCTACCCAGTGGACCAAAGCATTAACGTTAAACCACGGGATGAAGAAAATGAAAAAGCAACAAACACGCTTCTGCCTGGTTTTGTTGTTAAAAGCAGTCTTCCCTGGATAAGAAAAAAATAGCGTGTGGTCCTTTAAATAACACAGCAGCCTCCAAACACTGAATCATTTAATCCCCTCTCGCTGGCGGCTGCTTTATCCCAGCCACCCCCAAAGGCACGTCTGCAGCCCCGCTGCAGCCCCTCTCCCAGTGCGGGAATGAGACTGGAGCTCCCCGGCCCCCAAGGTGGGGTGTCCCCACACGTATCCCCACCCCACAAAGCCCCCAGCCCCATCACACGGGTCTTTATCTGCCCATGGCCGAGGATTAACGCAGCTGTTTTGGTGCCGGTGGGAGCTCCCCGTTGGGGACGGTGACGGCAAAACAAATGGGCATCGCTTCTTTTGTGGGCACCAGAGACCGCCTCCAGCCAGGGGAGTGGCCACAGCTCATGCTGGAACTGGACTTGGGCTGTACGTTCACATACGGCTTTGAAAGGGATTTCTTTAATGCTCCGTCACCCCAATTCTGAACAGGGAACATGTCTGATGGACGCATTACCTGTCTTCTCCGCTCAACCTGGCACGGAGCAAGAAAGAGAGAGGCTGGGAGAAGTCTTAGCTGGATAAAATTAAATGGCAAAGCATCCCCGGGCTTCGCTGTGTTGGGATTTTATCCCAATTTCTGTTTATACCCCCACACCACTGACATTTCCTTCCTATTCAGGGGGGAAGCGCCCTGATAAGTGTCTATAAGAAACATCCACATGGCTGTTTTCTGTCCAAGATTCTGCTTGCCAGGGCAGATTAACCCTTTCCCATGAACAAAGCAGAAATTAAGCCCATGGCCAGTTCCACTATAGACAAATAATTTAAGTAATGAAGAGGGAGCCCCGTGAGCACTGGGCTCACCCCCTGCCCAGCTGTGTCAGGGCTGCAGACCCTGCGCATCAGGGTGAGACTTGATGGGGTCAGGGAGGAGAGAGGTACAGCTCGCCATGCAAGAGGCTCATTTTCATCTGCCCAGCTAATTGCATCCGCCCGGCTGAAACACCCCAGCGAAGTCGGGGTCCCATAAAGCGTGGAGAGACAGTCCCTCACCCAAAGAAATTACAGCCTGTGCAGCCAACACACCCGCTGAGACCGGGCAGTATTTTCACTGTCATTTCACAGCATCAGGGCTGCAAAGAACAACAAAGCTCGCCCAGGAAACTTGTCACAGAGCCAGTAACTTGAGTGAGGTTTTCTAAGTCTCGAGTTGGGGCTTTAATTACAGGAGTATCCTTCCTCACGCTGGTATTCATCGTACTGCCAGTCATCAACAGGAGATAAGACAGCAAGATTAATCCCTCTTCTTATCCTCCTACATTAATGTCTCCATCACTTTGACCCCTACAGGGTACTCACTGAGTTTTCAACTGATGCAAAAGAAAGAAAAAGAGTGGCCAAGCATTCTGGTCACATTTCTAAAAATACTGGCATTTCTGCAGGGCTGGAGGTCTGACCACCTCCCATCACTACGTCCCAATGTCTGCTTTATAGGATGCCCCTGTAGGCAGCCTGGTGCTTGCAGACGAAAGTAGTGCTTTTCTGTGAAATACCAATCTTTCCCAAGAGCCAGCTGACGCTCTCCAGCTGCCTTCACTAAATTATAAGTGTGTGATGGAGACTGTGCCTTCAGCCCTGCTCATCCAACAGGAGTTGCTGGAGGGACCGCAGCCAGCGCACACGGATGTGGGAATGGCAAGGGAAAGATGCTGTGGCTTCTCCCCGTTGGTGCCCAGTGGAGTTCAGGAGCAAACATTTGAAAATACACAATAATTTACAATTCTTATGCCGATTTCAAATGCAATTTCTGACTAGAGTTTGATTTTCTTCCAAAATAGTTTTTCTCCTACAACTGCATTTGTTTCAAATAGCTTTTTCTTTGGAAACATAACCCAAACCAGTGTGTCTTGCAAAACCAACAAAAATGTGATGGGGTAACCAAGCACACATGTTGGGAGCCCAATGTAAATCCAAGGGGAAGCCAATCTATTTCTCTCAAACAGCCCATTAGTCAGTTTTGATGACGTCAAAATGTTTTGAGAAACAGCATTAAGGAAAACTCATCAAAATAAAGGAATTAGAGATAAGCCTTTCCTTTCTGAGAAGGTTTCATGAGGGGAAAGAGAGCCCACGGGGTGAGGATGCTGAAAGCCCTAGAGGGACTTGGGGGCGAGCAGGCCAAGGTTGACTGTCCTAATAAAAAGCTCTGTAGAGAAAGAAATAGCCCAGAAAACTGCAGGAACCATGGTATTTAAATGGCACAACTAATTAGTCACGGATGAGACAACTATGAGGGGATTATGAGAGAAGTAAACAAACATTTTAATAAAAGGAAGAAGGAAAAAAATTGGGTGGTTTCTACCCACGTGTTTTCAGAGTCATAACAAAGAAAGTTATGTCCCACGAAATTGGAAAGGCCATATTTGATGCTGATAAGCAGAATGACTGAGATAATGAGATAGCAGCTGGTAGAGATCCCTGCTATAAGGTGTTATTGAGGCCAAAGCCTTGGTCAAATTCAAAACAGGATTAAGTATTTAAATGACTAGTCAGACGGCCACTTGCTGTTACAGAAAAATGGGCAGAAATTATTTTGATCTAAAAACTAGGCAGTGCCTGGGGACAGAGGAAATACTGTGTGCTTGGCCATTATGGGAAATTTCAACCAAATCTGAGGGTGATCTTGCTGATGGGATTTGTCTAGAGGGTACCTTAGCCTCATCCAGTTCTTTATCTACATGACAAACTTGCTTTTAATCAGCTTGAAGGGCACCGTTAGAGGGGCAGCTGTAGAAATTCATCTTCCTGCAAGACTGGAAGTTACAAAACTCAAGAGAGCAGGGTAAGGATTAATGAGAAAGAGCTTAACTGAGGCTCTGACAAAACATTTGCGCTTTCTATTACTCAAGGCGGTGGCAGGTTGTTTCAGGTAGGTACCACTGGGTAAAAGAGGCAAATACACAAAAAGCAGATCAAAGCTGGACTGCAACAGGATCTGGAAAATTATTATACAGCAAAATCTGCCAGAGCAAGAGGTCTGAGCAGTAGAGGGAAGGTGGAAGGCAGCGGTGGTATTGTGGTACCGCAGAACGATTTGTACAAACTTGGGTGCCACAAGTAAGTGCTAAAGAGGACACAAGAGCCCCTCTCTGCTGATACCAACCAAACTGCAACGGGCCAGACGTGCTGATAGCGCCAGCCTGCGCGTCAGCCCTCGGGGCGCGCAGTCCCGCTCTGGTACGCCAGTCCCAAGGAGTAAATATGGCTCGGGTGACTCTGAACCCCCACACCCGGGTAAGTCCAGTTAAAACTTGGCCACACCGACAATCATTTCAGACACACGCCATGTCCTTTACTCGCACACTCTACAGCCACAGAGGAGTGGGATGTGAGCACAAAAGGCTGGCAGTGCTGTCAGCTAGAGTCCACCGCGGTCTTAAAAGTGCTGCGAAACAAGATGCAAGAGCAAATGGAGAAGCTTTTCTCTTTTGCTCAGACTTAGTCAAAGGGAAGCTCCCAAGATCAGCCATCCACAGCTGCGTCTCGTGTCCACGGGCTGAGCAAAAGCAGCTGGGGTAAGGCAGGGAATGAGGAGAAAGACAACAACTAAATGGGAAGCACGGGCACTGCAGACAGGGGCAGGAGAGCAGCTGCAGCTCGGAGCGTTGCTTTCAGGCAATCAAAGAATAAGGGAGAGAATAAAAACAGAGGCTCCAAAACTGCTGGTTGTGAGGAGGGTAATCAGCTGGCTGCACTGTGGCTCCAGCGAGGCTTTTTCTGCTGTGTGGTGTGATGTGTGCTGGCCAGAGCGGCAGGAGGGGAACAGAGCATCGTGTCACCCTGTCGTGACACCTCCTGCTGCCCAGCAGTAACCTGGGAGAGGTCTTCGCTGTTCTGGTTTGGGAAGAGAGGGGCTGCAACGAGACTGCTGCGAAGGAGGGAAGAGAGGGAGGTAAAGCTAAGCTGGAGAGAGGAAGGGGTCTCGTAAGAAATGGGGAAAATGATGGCACTCATCTAGAAAGCCACAAAAAACCCCCCACAGAAATCAAGGCTGGAAAGGAAATCAGAGATGATGTGCGGTCCATTATCCTGCCCAAAGACAGCATCGTGGGCGTCCTGGCTAGGTTTGTCTGTGCAGCATTGCTGTCTGCGTGTCCCAGAAGGTCGCTGCCATCGATGCAGCTCCTGTCGGGGTCACTCACACAAGGCAAACCTTGGCTTCCCAAACTGAACCGAAACTGAAGGATCACATCTTTCATTTTTACCAGCAGACATTTATTTCAGTGTTTCAAGAACTAATAGCTTCTCCGGGCCTGAGGCACACCCCGCGTCTGGGAATGGGTCCTGTTAGAAGTCACAGCATGCAGCTGTAACAGGGGCTGAAATCTGATCCTCGCCAGACATCACTGGAGATGAAACCATTTTGGATTTTGTGTCAAAATGGTAAAAATACAGATACAGAGAGGGAGTCTCTCAAGAGGGAACTGAATAGCAAGACTCAGGAAATAAAACTGCAATAAGGAATAATCTCGAACATGAATTTCCAGCTATCCTCCAAAGCAGCTATGGATATAAAATATAAAATATGCCCTGCACCTGATACCTAACTCCTCCCAGCCAGGCCACGCAGAGGGCTGGACGCCACGGCACGCTGCAACGCATGAGGCATTATTTTAGCTCTAATTCTGCCTGTTCTGGGATTACAGTATCAGCACCCAAATCTCACAGTGTGGCTCAAGGAGAAAACAAAGGCGGGGGGGGGGGGGGTGTATTCCCCCACCCAC
>JAVJGG010000085.1:37568639-37606548 GCA_035590195.1 Aviceda cuculoides
CCCCCCCCCCCCCCCCCCCCCCCCCCCCCCCCCCCCCCCCCCCCCCCCCCCCCCCCCCCCCCCCCCCACGCCTGGGGCCGGGCGCTGTCCTTGGTGCTGAAGCCCCGACGGGGCGGCCCCCGCCCACGGACGCAGCCGGCCCCGATTTACGGCTCCGTCCATCCTCCCGCCGGCGCCTGCAAAACTCGCTCTGACTTCGATCCTGGCAGTAATGGAGTTAGCTTCCTTTTTACGTCAGCCCCGGCTCGCTGCTGTTTATCGATTCCACACGGGTATTTTCGAACTGCCTGGTACCGACCGTCTGGCCGCCTCAGCCCCCGGTAGGTGCGCTTCAGCATCGCTCTGTTGAAAATCCTGATCTCTTTTCTCGGAACTGCTTTGCTGCTCGGGTTTTGTGGCCTATTAAATGCTAGTTTGTACAGATCGACTTAGTGCCTGCCGGTCATGGGCTGTACCGAGAGAGCTCCGATATAGGGCTTCCTAAATCGACGCAGACTCTAGGGAGGAGGTGGAAGCAGTATTGCGCTGGTCGACCCCAGAGAAGACTTTTGGCTCAAAAGGGCCACATCTGATTTAATCTAGCACATGAACTACTTAATCCTCCCAGTGTCCCTAAGTAGTAGGCAGGTACATTTTAGCATGCCAAGGCATTTGTTTAATTGCCCAAAAAGCATCATGAGACTGAAAGTCTGATTGCTAAAGATGCTTATGTGTGTTAATTTTACTGGTACACATTGCTAAGGCAGATGACTTACCACAGTTGAACAACATACTGTAAACAAACAAAAAAGCTCAAACAAGCCAAAAACAATACTAGAGTGAAATGCTACCTAGCTTAAACTGAATAATTACCTGTTCTTAAAACATACTGCTCCATGGGGAATCCTTGTTGCTTGAGAACAGAGAATTAAGGGGTTCTTGCAGAGATCCAAGGCCCAAGTCCTGTTTCCAATTTTCATCTGTCAAAGGTGCTGAACGTTGCCAACAAAACAGAGGCTGATGAGTAATGAATGATGCCAACAAAGAATCTTGGGTCCTCCCAAAGTAAAGTCAAACGTACACTACATGTCTGAGAAGACAGGATGGAGGCAATATCTGCAATAGGACAAGCCATTGAACAAGACCAAGGAAAAAACAAGCCTCGTTCAATTGCTGCTCAGTAAGGGGAGATGCAGGAAGGAAATGTTACCTCAGCCTTTGGGAACTGAGACTGCTAGAATACAATAGACATCAACAAAAATTACAATAAAATGGGAAGTAAAAAAAGCCAAAACCTGTCAAGGATGGGAGAAAGGCCCTTACGATGGAGGAACTACAGCACCCAAGCAACTCACTTGAGTAAAAAGAAGGGTGGGAGGTGACTTGATTCTTGAATCTAAGAGCCTCTACAGAAAGAAATTACTAGGCACCGAGTTATTCCTCTGTCTGCCAAAGAAAGGCACAACATAAACTAGTGCCGAGATGCAAAAGCCAAAACATTCTGATTTAAGTGAGGGATCACATTTTTGAACGGTGGAGGGCTGATGACCTGATGAAGGAACCATCAGAAAACCTGCTGGATTCTCCATCTGTTTATGTCAAGACTTGATGTCCTCCCAAAAGACGCAACTGAGCCAAAGCAAGTCATTGGGCTCCCTGCAGGAGTAATTGCCTGGAAGCTAATGGCCTGCAATTCAGACAAAATGAACTTGGTGGACTTAATGGTACCTTTGATCCTTAATTCCCCAAGTTAGGCACAGAGACTTACGACTTTGCTCCCAGGTGCCCCAGCCTCCCCTCTAGACAAGTACAACATTCCCAGCAGGTGGGATTTTTGACCGCATACCAAAAGCAGAACAAGTGACTGACCAACTTATATTTTGAATCCCCCAATTTTCCACCTTTTTTCATTAACTCTCCCTAAAAAGAATCTCTTTCTTTGGGCATATTGCTGGAAAGTGAAGCAGTTTAAAACATAAATCATTCTCCTTAGGGACTCAGTCATGACTCCCAAGTCAAGACATATCTTACCATTCTCTGATTTTTTAGGATCATTTGAAAATGATGACAATTCACTTTTTATGGAACTTCAGAGTCTCAGATAGGATTGTATCAGAAAGGATTCCAGCCCAAAATATTTTAAGAATATATTTATAGGCTGACTTGACACTACTTCCTTCTTGAGCACAAGACAGTCTGTTTTCTCAGTTCTGAAATCACACACATATAAGATTTCATACATCTTCCCTTGGAGGCAACAGGAGTCTTTCTAGAAAATTCACTGGTAACAGGTTAACCTCTCAATGGCTAAATTAATGGTTTTCCTGTGAAGCCCTGCAACATTCAAGCAAATAGGTTGGCAAGAACTTACACAAACATAAATACAATCCTTTTCTTCATGAAAAAAAAATAATAAAGAGGATAGCGGAGTAGTCTGTAACAGAATATACTTGGTCCCTCAGACTTCTTAGCCCCCCCAAAATCACAACTTTGCTTTCAGAGCACCTGAGCTATTAAGATCATCATAATGTATATGTTTAAGCAACATGTTGTTGTTTGGATTATTAAGACATTTTAAAAATAAGAATGTAAAAAAGAATCAAATACTTCTACATATGTGTGTGGTAGAGGGATCCCTGTGTCACACACACACAAAAAACATTAGTGGGTGGGTAGCATTTGTTTCTTTCACATTGATTAAGAAAAGAAAATTTAAAAAAAAAAAATCACTCTCAGATTGGTGCTGTCTATAAAATATAAAGCCATGGTTGTGCCTGAACTTGTTATTCTTGTGAGAGACAGTAGATCTAGGGATGCAAAAGGATCCAGAGCCAAGAAATATAGTAGGCATTTTTAAGCTACTTCCTATGGATATGAAAACCTGGCCAGAGTCTCACCTTGGCCCCGGGTGAGTCTGCTGAACTCATTAAGCCACCCACAGTGTAAACGGGAGCAGATTCTAGCTTAGACCCACAAGCCACAGAGATTCCTAACACATTTGTCATTCACAAGTGATGAGATGTAGCTGAGCTGTGGTTGTCAACTGGAAACCACCTTCTAGGACTGAGCAATTTTTGTCTTGTATACGTTTCCTTGGCTCATCGAGTACCAGCCCTGCCTCTAGGCTACACGGTCGTCGGCACGGGGCTGGGTGCTCCAGGTAGTGTTGAGACTGCCATCACAGCCCACCCCTTTCTGTCACCAGGCTGGAACATCCCTAGGAGAAAACTATTTTTCCCCACAATAAAACTGTCAGAGTGAAGCCCAGGCACTTATGACACAAAACCAGCGAGGTGGAGCCACGCAGCACCTGACTGTTGTTTCTGTTCCTCTGCACAGTGACGGTATCAATAATTTACTGAAATACATGACACCATAAATTAAATTTACCTGGCAGGTGAAAAGAAGAAGAGCTTTTGCGGCGCTGGCTTTTCAAGCACCACATCCTAATTCTGAGAGGACAGAGTTACAGGATCAGGTGGTTTGCTGCCTATAGGGAAATGGGTTACTGCTGCCATGCTACAAATGTCCATGGGGGTATCTGTGTTGAAACTTTAGGTAAACGTCTATAAAACCGAACGTGTTGTTTTGAGGGCAGCCCTCCTCAGCAGGCACTGACTCTTGCTTGTTGGTGACTGTCACCTAAGTTGGTGGTTTGGTCCACTCTTCCTGCAGGTCCTCAGCTCCTGAGGGCGGGCTGGGTCTTACTCAATTAAGTTTTTAAACCTGGGGATGGAGACACCCCCTTGTGCTGAGACACCACTTGCACATCTGGGCACATTCCACCCGCAGCAGCACCATTAAAACCTAGCTTTAAACATGTGCTTGAGCATTATTGAACCAGGTCTTCCTGACAGACCCGTTGAGTCGTATTAAACGACCAACTGCTTCGTGGTGCTCAACCCACTCGGGTGGCCTCCAGGTAGGATTTGGATGCCCTAGTCTGCTGGTGAAGGAAATGTACATTTCTCCTGTCTGTCCTTCATCCTCAGCTGGGAACAGGCAGAAAGCATTGGCAATGGGTCTCACGCTGCTCCCAGCAGCCCTGCAGCGAGGTGCTCAGGAAGCATCTGGGTATGCCAGTGCCTTGTCTAAGGCACCTGGGCAACAGCAGGTGTGTTCCACTCATTAACCGGCTGTAGAAGCAACAGGGACCAGGAGATGTGCAATTAATAACTAGGGTCACCAGCTCTGCACAGAGTAAATTAAGACAGAAAGAAAGAATATGTCAAGTTCCTGTGGCTGAGACTCCAGCACAAATAAGAACTGCAGCAAGAGTATTTCAGCAAGTCTACTCTCTGCTCTTAATTGCGTACGGGCACACCAGTTGAGTTACGCTTGCCAGGCAGGGCAGCACACACGGGGAGACCCTGCTTAGTGTAGCTGGGACACAAAATGTGTTGCCTTCAGTGAAAGAGTTTGGGTTTTGGGGTTTCACCAGTAAGGGAGGCTAAGAGCAAGTATGCAATTAGCTACCAGGGCTTCAATGGCAAGCAAATTTTAAGTTAAAGGTAATCATGTTGGCTCATGCTGATTCCCTTGCTATAGAAGGACATCTCCAGGCAGTGTGTTCATCACTCGGAAATATTATAATAACCTAATTTTTGTGCTATTAGCATTTTTAAGAACATATAATTCTTCATCTAATTCTGCTTCACTAGTACCTACCTAGATGCTGATTTAGTCTTAGATGTGCATCCGTAACTCGTTTACTGGGAAATGTCAAAAAGCCCTCATGCTACAACACCAGGTATTACTCACACTACACACCGCTTAGGTGTTGTGGTGCGTTTGCCTGACTGATGATGATAAATGACTAAACACAGAAAATCTATTCTAAATCATCTTCTTTGATCAACTTGTGCTCACATTACTCATATAATCGGTTGTGTTGAAATGCAGAAGGATTACTCATGTAAGGCAAGGATTTTTTGTCCTAGTGAATAATAAGAATAAGCAGCCAAACACATAATAAAAGCAGCAGGAGCTGCTATTCACTTCCTTGGAAGTGCGTTGAAACTACCTCACACTTCTGTTGAGGAATTTAGTGACACAGGCTACAACTAGCCAAATTACCCTGCAGCTCTAGGCTCCCTTTTTCATACGCAAAAAACCTCCCCCATTGATTTGCATATACTACTATTGCTTCTCCTGGAGGCTTTGTAGGCTCAGAATTGAAGAACGTGTCTTTCCAGCTTCTTCTGAGGAAAGTCGTTCTCTGAGAATCTCTCCTGCACTAATTAGCTGATAGCCAAAATCATGGAAATGGGGCAGTGAGGCATAATCAATTACACTTGTATAACTGCTGATGGAACACGATAACTAATTAATGAGACCATGTGCACATACAAAAGAGAAATGCATTTGAAAACCAGCAAGAGCTGAACCGTGTTTGTAAGCCCGATGTGTTTGTAGTGTAAAAGACCAGGTCAGAGTGCTGCTAAATTCTTAGAGAATGCTGGAAAGACTGCTGGTGAGAGTCAGCATTGAGAGGGAAAAAAAAAACCAAAACCAACAACACAGTTTCTTAGTGGGGAATAAAGGAATCTCTATAAAAACAGCAATCTCCAAAATAAAAGTAGAAGCTTAAAAATAGGGAACTTTCAGATCCTGTGTTTGATGCACAGGTAATTTTTTTTCCCCCTGGTTTGGATGACAAAGCCAAAGTGCTAAATCGGTACTTAACTGTAAGATTTGTGGTTTTGCCACTGAAATTCAAAATGCTACCCAGAAATGAAATAAGTTGTCATAATGATGCATCAGCCAGAGTCTCACAACAGTAAAAAGTCCATTTTGTTTAGAGAGCCTCACACATTAATAAATAACCCATTCTGTGAATTATGTCTAATGAAAAAAGTTCTCATGGCTGGCCTGGAGCAAACCACAATGACTTTCATTCTGCAGTGTAAAAGTATGGATCCACAGAAAAAAGAAGAAGAAAGCACAACCCACTAATTACACAGATTTCCTCCTGCATGTTGTTAAAGCAAAGGCAGTTTTTAAACGAGTATAATTCTAGAAGTGACTGTCTGGTAACCCGAGTCTAAACATTTCAGTGATACAAAGGCAGCCCTTGTCCACTCTGACAGTGAGATTCAGTACAGAAAACGGGTATCTCATCAAAGCAGTAATTACTGAAAGTATAACTCATTACCCCAAAACAGGAGAAAGCCCAGAGTTGCAAACACAAGGCTGCAACCCCCTCGCTGACACCAACGGCAATCGCACTGCTAGAACAATATCTACCTAGCATTGCAAACAGGCAAATCGCTACGACCCGGAGAAAATACCATACTGCCAGGAAGATGCTTTTTCCTCTTGTGACAGCTCAGTCTGGAGCTGCTACTATCAAAACCAGAGGGAAGATTGCAGAAGTACACGCCAGCATATGAGATGAATCTCGGCTCCCAGGCACCCGGCTTGCAGCGTTTTAAATGCCTGAATTTCAGAGGTCAGCGCGTTAGTCCTTGAAACAGTCTAAGCCCCCAGACCTGCGAGCACAGCTTCCTTTAGGAGTTTCGTTTGTTGAGCCGCGCCGTGGCTAGTGACGGCAAAAGGATGGGGGGAGGCCGTATCCGATAGCTGTAAGCGTTGGGATCGATACCTGCACTTCAAATGCAAAATCACGGAGCTGCCACAAGTGAGCGTTTGAAGGTGCACAGAGGGACAAGGGTCCTTCTGCAGGTGACCATGGGCAGGTACAAAAACAATGTTGTTTTCAGGAAGGTATGGCTAGAGGAGCGTTAATCGTTTTTAGCATGGCTTCTCTTCCACCTCCTTAGAAAACCCAAATGAATTAACCACTCATGCACTTCTGTAAGGTAGCTACTTTCTCCATTTTACTGATGGAGAAGCAAATTTACTAATTTCATGTGGTTTCATCACTCTCGTAGAAGAAGCCTGTCAAAGCGGTTCCAAGAAGTTCCCGTTTCCCCATCTCCTGCTCAGCTCACCCAGCTATTGATTTATCGTTTCCCTGCATTAGCAGTATCACTACATTTTTCAAGGCTTTTACTTTGCCATCTCAAGACAACAATGGCAAACAAGACCTTTTTGAAAATGTGCAAATTGATTATACCTCTTTCTCTGTAATTCTCTTTTTTCTTTTTTTTTTTTTTTTCCCCTGGTGATTAAATAGGTTTTTTGCAAACGCAAATGGAGCACTTCATGCATATTGCATTACTTACAGCTCAGCACTCACAGACTGTTATATCTGTCATAAGTACCCTACACTCAGCCCTACGCCACTCTGCACCATGAGGAATCATTGGTACGTGGACAAAAAGGGCAGAAAACAGGTGGAAAACCAAAATGCCAGGTGTAGGACTGCTTTCTATAGGCACAAGGGAGAAGGACAGCAGAAAAACTGATGTCTTGGGGAGGTGGATTTACTGTCTACAGGGAGGGGATGTGCCTGCAGGGATGCCCGTGAGCATCTTGGGAAGGGCAAATGGTGCCTTTGGGTTTCCATCCCCTGCAGGCTATAAGAGCTATAGGCGCTACCTCCAAATGCATCCAGCCTCCAGGAAGGAGGAAAACACCAATTCCTCCAGCCCCAGAGCTGTTTCTCACTAGTCTGATGCTCCAGAGCATCCCAAAGGACCCTGACAGCCTGGACCAATTGCTTGGGATGTTGGCATGTAATTAACCCTGGCAAAGTTTAGAAAAACCCAATATCAAGGGATCTGCTGGCCTTCACCATGACCGGCTTTGATTTCACCTCTGAATGTGTTACTTCAGCTCCCACCTATTCCTCATCCAGGCAGGAAGATGAGCACTGAGCCACCTAAACCTCCTCATTGCTCGCCTTCATGGACACGCTACCCAAGGATCAGTGCTCAAATACGGAATTAGCCATTGAGCGTAGGAATCAGGACCCACCAGCTGCAAGACAAAAGGGAGCTTTGACATCTCTCCCATGCTTCCTTCCACCTTTTCCCTGATTATTCTGGCAGCCCAGTCTCTCCCCAGAGACGACAGCAGGTAAACCAGCACACCCTATCACCCCTCTGAAGGCTGGAGAGGGGCAAAAAGGGTAATCTCTATGTACATGCTAATTATTTTACTGGATTACATGTCTATGCTCTTTTGACTCTTTTTTGCACTAGAGACTAGAAAACAAAGTTTAAGGGCTCCTGGGGGCTGGCTCTGGATGCGTGGCACCCTTGCCTTATGTCTTTGGTCAAGTTCAGTATTTCCTCTCTTATTTTGCTTATATGTCAAAATTAAATAATGATGCTTAGCCATTTTACAGCAGTGCTAACATTGGTAAAGCACTTAAAGTAACAGAGATGGAAATAAGACAGAGAAGTGCTGTTCAAGCCCTCCAGTTCCATTTTGCTATGAAGACGCAAAAAAAACCCCAACCATCCCGGAACGTATTTTTTTAGTTGATGCAACATCGAAAGTTGGTCTTAAGCCTGAAATATATCACTAGTTTAATTTAGCGAGAATTTTAGTTTAAATTAACCACAGCTCCACTCAAATTGCTCAAGCAGAGGTGAAAATGGAAAGAATAAAAGTAAAAAGAGCCCCAACTTAACAGCAAAGGCACAAGGCCAAATCGCTGAAGCTGGACCCACATGAACGGCGCCGGGACCAGTGCGGACCAGCCCTTGCTCTCGGCTCAGTGCCTGGCTTTTAAATCCCTTTAAGGAGGGCTGCTGATGGAGACAGAGCCAGTGGCAGCCCAGCTGGGGATCAACGCTGTAAAGACGAGCACATAAAACTCCGAAGCAAATTGCACTGGCAATGAAAACATTAAGGCGACGAGCAGCCCCGGCAGAAGGCATCCCTCTGGTTGGCGGCCGCCGGAGCTGCTGCCTGACTCCCGCCGCGCCGCATCACACCACTGACGTCATTTCTCTCCCTGTCGTAGGAGCTCTAATGAAATCCAGTGTCTTGTGCCTCTTCCTACAAGTCAGCCTCACCGTTACCTAGCTAGTAATGAAAAGAAAAAGGGGAGGGGGAGCGGGGAAGTCAGGCTAGCACCTTTTTTTTTTTTTTTTTTTTCCTCTTTGTCTTGTCCTTCGTCTGGGATGACAGTGGGTTTGCTGCCAAGGAGCCGCCTCTCGCATCATCTTGAGCCGCCTCTCACATCCCCCGGGGTCTTTGGGGCTCCTTTTCCCCAGGGGCGATGCTGCAGCGGGGAGGGGGGCTGAGGGCTCTTGCTCCTGCACCGTAAACTGCCTCTTTACTATTTCTGAGGTCCACAGTAGGCACTGCCTCGGGGTTCAATAGGAACCTGCTTCGATCCTGCATTTGCGAGGCACATCTCCCCTGGGCAAGGAGGAAGGGGCTTTCCCCAGTTAAAAATCCCTGCAGCAAACTGGGCGCTGGTGTCGTGTGTGCCAAGGCCAGGATGGTGCTGACCCGGCTGCTGCTGGGGCACCGGCAAGTTTTTCTCTGTGATAATTACTTCTGTGAGCCATGAAAGCCAGAGGAAATCCAACCTTTTCCTCTTAGGGAGTGCCCCTGCCTGTCTTTCCATCAATACACCAAAAGGAACTCGCTTTTTTCATTTATCCCCATCACTGTTCCGTTTCTTGTGCACTCCCAGCATTTTTTAGTAGAGGTCTTTGCTTAAGAACACCCCTATGGACACCTGTATGGAGAGGAGTCATTAACAGAAAAATCAAGCAGGCCATCCCAAAGCACAGGCAAAGTATTGGGCAGCTGGAGCAGGGGAGGGACACAAGGATGGGCGATGCTGGGGGACACTGGGCTGCACCTCACCGGCACAAGGCAGCCAGCAGAAAGGACCTTTCCGTCAGGAATAACTCAGCACCGACCCAGACACTAAGAAAGATCCACGCCTGTAAATACCTAGGCCTCTACTTCTGACTTGATTGCTGTTTTAGTTAATTTACCCTAATGAAGCAGAGTGTTTCGGTACAAACAGCGGTTGCTAACAAGCGCGCGGTGGCAGCAGCAAGCGCCAGCCGGCGAGACGGCAGCCAGGGAAAACCGACCCAGACTGCTGACGATGGAGAGCTGTGCAGCTCCCAAACCCGGCCGCGGCTCCCAAACCCAACCACGGCTCCCAAACCTGACCGCAGCTCCCCGAGTCGGGCTTGCCCCCTCCGAGCCACAGCTCCCTTCATCTTCCCAGGTTTATAAGGACGAGAACAGATGAAAAAACCCACAAGTGAAAACTCTCTTTCCTTCTCACCGTGTGCTTCTAGCTACCCAGGGTTAGTGGAACAGAGCAGAAGCAAGCTGTCTCTGCCTCATGCAAATAGTTACCATCCATGAGATTTTTTTTTTTTTATAGTTTCAAATGGAGTGAAAGGATGTTTTCCGAGCTACAGAGCAGCAATATGCTGATCTCGCTTAAACATCTGGAATAGTTTTGAATGATTGCTTTAATTGAATAGAGCAGCAATTATAGAGTTATTTCAGATGTTTTGAAGGCTTTTTTCTTTTTTTTTTCCCCCCTTGGTGACTTAGGAGGGGCCATATGAATCTCAGGGCTATGTTGGGCTGCCATGCAGGAGGACCCAGTAGCAGCCCAGCCCCAGGAAGCTGGAACAGCTCAGCAGCCTAAATCTGGGCACATCACAGATCTGCCAGCCAGTTCCTGCTTTAAATTTAAACCCTTTAAAATATTAAAATTTTTTTACTATTTTAGCAGTTTAAAATTATTCCTGGAGAAGGCTGCCATGTCTTCCCTTGAGGTTCTTCGCAATGCTGGTGAGAAAGTAATTTCTGTATCCTTGATGTGCCTTGAGAGTGAACTGGGCTGTCCGAATCAGTCATGCTCAACTCTCTTCAGTTTGGGGGACGCACTAATTTTTCCAGCGTGGATGTGGATCCCTCCAGCAAGACCTGAGCATATGCCACCCTTCCCAAACCCTTCATCAGCCACCCACAGACACTGCAGACAAGATGATGAAAAATTGCTCATCTCCAACCACATCAGTTCCAACCCCCTTAAAACACAGGGCAGGTCTTCCCATGCCAAAGCACAAAGCTGGTGGTGGGACCAAGTACCAGCCCACAGCCTCGGCATTTCCATCCCACACCATCCTACCGCTTCTGGGGGCCCAGCGGCTCCTCTATGACAAGCACAGCCTTCAGCGAAGCATCCAGAATGGTATAAGGACATCAAAAGACACAAATTGGCTCTTCCCATAGTTAATCACCAAAGTTTTTTTTGTCCAGCCTCAACTTCCAGCCCTTGATTCTCAGTATGCTTTTCCTTAAAAGAGTTAAGAGCTGACTCTTCAGAATCTATTATTTTCACCTCGCAACGGGTTTTCGCCATGAGTAAACCAAGGTTCACTTGGGAAAGATAATTTCTTACAGTACAAAGTACATGAAAAAATTGCACAGAGATAAGTGTCTAAGTTGTAACAGTTCAAAAAACCAGACAGATACTTCTGCCCAGTTTCTTGGCTAGTTCAAGTCAATCTGATGCAAACCTAAGCATAGCAAGCGAGTCTTTCAAACTCCCCTAGGAGCATCCATAAAGCCCAAGGAAAACAATGAAAGGATGGGAAGTGGTTGGGTGAAGTACAGCAAGACCTCTTCGCCAGCCCGTGCTTCAGAGGTGCGGTGCTTTGGACAGGAGGATGAATTTCAGGTGGTGATCCCTTCGCTTAGAGGAGTGACTTTCCCCATGGCTGAACCACAGCCCTGGCAAAGCAGAGCCCCCCTGGAGGTGCCAGCACAGGGGCACGCTGCCCTGAGGGCTGCTCTGCTCCATCCCAGCTGGCGCAGACCCGCTCAGCTCTGGTTCGGCTGCCCCCTTCCAACACCAACCTCCATTTAAACCGAGAAGTAACACCTAACCTGAGATCCAGCCCACGCCGCAAACCAGCTGACTTCTTGAGCAACCCCAAAGCCAAACCCAGTCTTCATTCTCAACCCAAAGGTGCATATTTGCTCAAGAGCCGTGACAATTTTTCCTTATTATTATTCTTAGCTAGAACATCCAGCCTTTCAGCTTGAGGTAAAAAAAGTCAACACAATTTGAACTGTGATCAGGCAAAACATGAAATGAATGCTGTGTTTTATTTAATAAAACTCCAGCAACACAAGGCTGCCTGGTAGACACAATGTAATTTGTTTTGGATGTAAAGATGGAAAAAATAATTGTTTTGACTTCAAGGCAATTTAAAAAAAAAAAAAAAAAAAAAAGATTTCTGTATGAACAGGAAAGAAGCTGCCAGGCTAAAATTCATATTTAATAAACTATTTTTGCTGTTCCCTTTTATTAGCATGCAGAAATTGGCAATTCTTGTTATTTTAGTCAAAGTCAAGAAGTCTTCATGTGTCACTAGGAAGTCATTGCTGCTGATATTAAGAGCTCCCCTGAGAACTATGCATTTTGCTAAAAAACAAGCAGAAAGGGAGGGGGGTTGGAAAATGGCAGTTACTGAACAGTTCTTGAAAATATGACCCAAGATGAAAAAGCACAGAGAAAGAGCAAAACAAGATAATTTCATGATTTTTAAGACAATATCATGATTTGGAATCATTAAGACAATTTTAAGACAGCCTTAAATCTTCTGCCGAGCTCCTCTCTCAGCTTGCCTTGATCATGCAAAAGCTGGACCCCAAAGGTTGGTGCAGTTACTCCAGAAAAACAACATCTCTTAATTAAAAAAAAAAAAAAAAATCCTAAAAAGAGTATTTAAATAACTACAAAAATGAAGTAATAAATCGAATGAAGAAACCACCCTAAGGACTTTCTTTAACCACAGGGTTCACTGGGACTTGAACAAGCAGCGCCTTTTAAAACTTTCCCCTTTAGGATTCACCAGGATGACAGTAGTGTGCAAAAAGAAAAAACAACCAGTATAGCCAAAGAGCTGCAAGAGTCAACTTATAGCATACACACACACAAAAAAAAAAAAAAAAAAAATCACCTGTCCCTGTAAAAGCCAATTTGTGGTGATCAAGCCCCACAGCCAGCCACCACTTGGCACAGGCAGGCAGCAGGCACAACACGCTGGATACAGGAGCAAAGCTACGGTCCCAGATCCCTTCTTTGCGGGGCAGGTGGGGGACGGCGATGGCCCACAGAAGGTCCCCGCGTGGGCTGGCAGAGTGACGGTGGGCTGACACGCGGTGCCGGCAGGAGCATCCCCACTGCCGGAACACGCTGCGGTGCTGCCAAGCTAGGAGTCAGGCTTGGTCCCCCCCAGCACCCAGTGTGCCACGGTGGCCACCAGCACCTCACGGTTTTACGTAGCCATCAGTGCTTTTGGTAGCAATTAAGGCATGTGATGGGCACTTGGAGGGTATCAGGTTCCCGCTGTTTATGGGGCTGCATTAATAACTGGGGCTAAAACCATGCAGACAGATGTAAAGGGGGGCAGAGCATCTCTGTTGTACAAAACAATTGGGATGGAGAAAAGAGGTTTCTCCAGAGCAGCACCACTGGCAAAAGCAAAGCTGCCCTCGGCCCCCAGGGCTCTCCCAGCACTGGACCCCAGCCAGAAACCAGCTCGGGGGCCCCTTTCAGTTCCTCCATATGGAGCACATCCCTCTTGCTTGGCTATTTCAGTTAAAAACTGCGTTCCTCTCTCTTGCAGCCAGGCCACCAGCGCGGGAGGGAGATGCAGCCGCAGCCTTGAGCGGGTACTGCTGAAACCATCCGTGACCCACCTCCACGGAGCCCGGCACCAGCCATGAGCGGCTTCTTCTCACGCCTGGACCCACGGCGGGTGCCGTGGGGGGCGGCGGGCCATGCCCTGCGCGCCCGCGTCCTGCGCACCAAGCCTGTGGAGTCGATGCTGGAGGGCACGGGGACCGCCGCCGGCCAGGGCGCCAGGTTGGCCAAGGTCCTCACCACCCTCGACCTCATCTCCCTCGGCGTCGGCAGCTGCGTGGGCACCGGCATGTATGTGGTGTCCGGGCTGGTGGCCAAGGAGATGGCGGGGCCCGGGGTCATCGTTTCCTTCATCATCGCCGCCGTTGCCTCCATCTTGTCAGGTGAGTCATGCGGGTGGGTTTTGGGGTAACGTGCCGTCTCGTGCATCCTCTGGCTCCGTTCACGGGTGGACACCTGGCAGGACCCATGCTCAGCAGCACAAGATATGAGGAGGTAGTGACTTCCCCATAGACTGAAAAAAACCTTTTCACACTGGGCTTACCCAGCTCATGGCACGTCCTGTCTCTCATTGCCCAGATATCAGACCAAACCTTGTACTGGGAGCCAGCAGCCCAAGCATAATTACCCTGATGAGCTGCTGACGGCTTCCCCAAGGATGGAGCCTGCGGTCAATATATTTTGAAACATTTGAGAGTTTTGCAGCGCGTGTCCCGGGCAGAAAGAGAGGCCAAGCCCAGCACTGGAGCAAGAGCACAAGGTGGCTTGTGGGAAACCCTGTTTCAACAGGAAGGATATTGGTGGCTCTGGTAGCGCCAGGGCCAGCTTCTTTTGTTGTGGACATTGCTAACAGTCAAAAAAGTCCTCAATTAGTTTTGGAGTTGATTTTATTGGCTCCTGTTCAGGCAGGATCACTCTTTGAATTTCCAAACAAAAACCCCAACAAACAAACGTGCAGAGAGAGAGGAATTATGTATTTTAGTGAAAAGCTGGTGAATTCCGTCTCCTCTGTAGGAACCCAGCTGAGCATATGGCTCGAGCTGCGGTTTCCACATGAAGCCAGTACTGCTGGCATTTGTCCTTTCCAGATCAGTGCTAACACGATGATGTGATGTTCCTGCTCTCCCTGCTCAGAGGACTTTGCATGCTGTGTCAGTCTGGTAGCCAGCTTTTATCCGCGGATTGGATAAGGAAACTTGAGTAAATGACAAAGGGCTTTGATAGAAGGCAGGAACAGCAAACACAACAAAATGACCCGGCTCAGCTTTTCAAGTCACTGGATTTTTGTAGGAGGAGGCAGAAGCACATCATGCTTTTTCCCTGGAGGTTGCAGTGCTGCTCCATGGAGATCGCACCAAAGTCCGTGCGAGTTTGAACTCCCTACACCCCAGAGGGATAACACTGGCACAGCACAAGGAGGAGCATCACGCTCTCTCCAAAGCTGCGCCAGGAAAAGATCCCAGCCGTGCTGGCTAGGGACCACCACACAGACCGTCCCGCCTCCCCGTTCCCCAGTTGGACCCCAGTGACAAGGCAGCTCAGACACATTTAACGCTGCTTCAGCCCAGAACAAGAGCTGGGAGCGTGCAACGAGATCCAGTGCTTATTTGGGATCCCAACACAAAAAATGAACCCAAAAGCCCATTTTTTTAACCAAGGCAATAGATAGCATCAGTGTCTTTATCCTTTCCCACTGCCTGCTTTCTCTCCTCTGTGAAGGTTTTGCTGGCTGTGATGCAAACAGAGAGCAAACGGAGCTTGGGTGGGTCTCATCTAACAAAAACACACCATCCTCCAAAAAGGGGCTTTTTTACCCCAGACGCGAGCCCTGCCCCGCAGCGGGGAGCTCCTCCCGCCTTTGCCCACGGGAGCCCGCGCCGCTTCCCACTCAGCTTGCACCTCCCCTTGCTTTTGCAGCCCTGGGAAAGCGTTTTGCGAGGGACGCGGTGTTTTGATAGTCTCCTTGGCCGCTTCCTCACTTTATGGTCAACGCTGCTGTTGTTTGTAACAGCAACACGTCTCCGGCAAGTAAAACCAAGCAAAGGTTCGGGGGCCGGACGGGCTATCGGGCTCACAGGGGACACGATTTCAGCTCTCACATCACAGTCCCTGCCGGTGTAGCGGGCACTGAGCTCAGGCGAGCGCGCACGGGCAGATTTTAAGGAGTTTCTCACAGTTTTAAGGCCAGATGGGACCACTAGATCACCTGCCTTCTCTTGATGTATTGAAGATCACAGAGTCAGATCCCAGTGCTTACACAGTGAACCCAAGAGGGTTTCGGATAAAAAAAAGCACCTTCCAGAAAGCCATTTGGCTCCCCTGGGAGACAGCCATAGGGAAGCCCCGCTAAGCAGGTCCCACCAATGGGAAACCCCTCCACACCACTTAGCCTGGTTTCAGATAGGGATTTTCCTAATTTCATCCAACCGACAAATTCCATTTATGCCTTCCCCTAGGTTTAAGCAACATGTGCCGCAGCAGGGTACTTACAGACACAGTATAATCGATTAAACTGATAAATTATATTAAATCAATCCCTTTCATTCTCTCATCAGAAGGCCTTTTATTCAGCTCTCAAACAGAAGCATTTGCCCAACTTCCCTCCAAAAAGCCTCCAGCACAGGAGATGCTGCAGGCTCCCTCCACCAACTGTGACCACCAGGATTCGCCACGCTCACCCCTGTGCCTAACCAAAGCCCCTTCTTGGCAAAAATCAGCAGTTTTTATCTTACCCAACCCCATTACCCTCTCCACAGTCTTTTCCACCAGCCATTGCTTGTCCCTTTAGTGTCCCCTTTCCTAAAGCAGTACGACCTTGCTGATCACATCGTGCAAACCCCTTACTGCGAGCTCAGGCAAGGGTCAGGTCATGCCCCAGGATGGTTACTGGCGTGGGATAGTTTTCCCTGCCATGCAACCCCACAGGCTTTGGTGTCGGGCTGTGCAAGGCAAGAAGAGACTCTTTCTCCCACGGGAACTGCTCTGCAACCCCAGCAACCTTTGATGGGGATTTCAAGCACCAAGCCACAAAGTTTTGGAACATGTTGCCATGCTCTTACCTGGTAGCCATGTAGGAGTGGGATCAGCAAGAGCTGTGACAGATGACGGAGCAGGGAAGAGCTGAGCGTGTGCCTCAGGTGCTGCCTGGCTGCAGGACAAGGGCTGGGATGAGGGGCTCCAGCTGAAGCTGATCACGAGCTTCTTGGGTGGCACTGGAGAGATGGGAGTCCTTTTTCTAAGGAAGCTGTCTTTATGGAGCTGCCTTTTATAGATCTGCCCACAGTGGTCCTGAAACACAATGGACAGGCTCAGTGACTTGCTGAAAATAGGGTTTTGCTGTCTACCTACCTCAATAATTGGCTGCTTTTGGTTAACGAAGGATGGTCCCTCTGGATTTCTTGCACGGAAGCATGAATTAATTGGTGTTACCTCCAACACTGCTGAAAGACTCCTCCTTCCTCCTTGTTTCACCTGAAACATCGCTCCCACTGTGCCAGTGCCCTGTGGGATGTCTCATGGTCCCTGTGTGGCCTTGTGCCACATACTGAACTCAAAACACAGCACCATACCAGCTGCTAGGAAGACAATTAACTCTATCCCAGCTGAAACCAGGACACTGCCCCACTGAGGCACCACTCACCAGCAAAAGTCCTCACTGGACCAGTCAGGATGCCCAGTATGAACCAAGCCACCGCTAACACAGGAACACCTAACCTGTACACTGGCACTCTAAACAAAGCTGCTGGCTGCCTCACCTCCTGCCCTCAAACAAGATAAACCAGGGAATGGAGAGGTCAATTAAATCTGAAAAATGGGGGATCTTGGAAGGGACAACGTCATGGACCAAACCGCTCAGCTGTGTTTATGTCCTTCTGAATAACGTCAATAACTGTATAATTACGCCAGTGTAATGAATGTCACACCAATTACACAGTGTAGCTGATATTCAAGGAAAAGAAATGGTCTTCTGTAAAAAGACTGCTCTTCCAAACAACCACTGTGTTGGCTTGTTTTCTGCAGAAACTTGCGATCACTCTTGACTAGGGGGGAAAAAAGAAATCTCTCTGCAAATTCAGAGAGTTGTGGTGGGGAGAGTGTGCCCAGCCTCTGGCTGCAGCCCCAGAGCCAGGCTGGCTGCGCGGGGGCACCGGGAGAGCTGCATGTCCCTGGGCACCGGGGGACAAGGTGCCGAACGGCCGGGGCTGCCGAGGAGTAACTGAGTAACGCAGTTTCATTATGCAGTTGTGTTACGATAACAACAACAACAACAACAACAACAACAACAATAATAATAATAATAATAATACACTACTGATGCGGAAGAGATTAGTGAGATAAAATCTGCACCCTAATAAATTATGATATTATCTTCTTTTTTAAGCAGAGAGGGAAGTGCCATGAACCCTATTTCTGATGGAGGACCTGCAGCACCGCAAAGCAAAGTGGTTTGATTAATGCCACCCAATACAGCCACCGGCAGTCGGGGATGGATGGCAGATCTTGCATCGCATATCCCCCAGACTGGATACTGCATATTATGATAAAATGTAGTTTATTTTCTTAACATATGCTGATACCTAATGCAGATATCCACAACGTGTTGCTGTGCCCAATGCGTAGTGAAAGGTTACTCTTCTATTTTGGGGTCCTAGTAGAGTAATTGAAAAGTCAAACATTTTAAAACATATTAACGTCTTTGCTTTGCCATTATCATTCTGTATCAATAACAATCCTCTTTAGGCCTTATCTTGTCATTGGCTAAAAGTAGAGCTGCCTCCAAGAAAGATTATATGATTTTTAAGGCCATCAAAGAGAGAAACTAGATACTTGTCCCCATCAGAGTACCTGTTTCATAAATCATTCAGGCCTGTAGTTATCTGTGAATGTCTTAGCTTTGCTGAGGGCATGCATTTTTCATCAGTTTTGAATAATGACTGTCTGTAGGGCTGGATGATGGGGATGTCTTGCTGCTCCTGCAGTTGGGCCTGCTTTACAGAAATCAAGTTTTGAAGAGTCCCATTGCAAAGCACTGCCAGCATCGTGCATACAAGTTAAACAGTGAATGGAATATACAAATCCTCCAATACCAAGAAAAGAAGCACCACCAAGTTCAGCTTAGGGTTTCAATAATTCTGTGTTTGTACTGTGTAAAAACTGCACTTGCAGTAAGAGCAGCAACCTCATAACGTTTGTATAAATTATTCACTCCTCTCTACTGAACTGATTGCAAATTTGAAGCAATTATTGTCTTCTAAATAGAGAATAGTAGTTGATAAAGAACTCAATTATTACTATGTGTTTACGCAATGATAATAACAGCCCTAAACCATTAACCTGCGCAAACTGAACTGGGGTCTTCGGGGCAGGGGCTTAATCAGTGTTAAACACGCGGGATGCAGTGCACACTTCCAGCACTTGTTCTGACTAATATTTGGGGAATTTATGACTAAGTCCATCTATTCCTTTTAAATAAAAGCTAATGGTTGTTTTAAGACAGCAATGTGTCAGGGTCAGGTTTTTATTGAAAAGTATCCTGACATAGTAAGTACACAAGGAGTTTAGAAAGTATTAAAGTCCATCGAAATCCCTTCCCAAACAGTTCCAGTTAAATATTTCTTTGTTTTTTCTTTTCTTCTTCTACAAAGTCAATTTTGCAACTATTCTTCGGAACGAGACTTGCATGTAACATTTTTAAGGGTCAAAATAACTTACATTCTCTATGTAAGGTGGCTTCAAACTCCTCTTGCGTGGGTACAAACGACAGCAGGGATGAGCAGAACAGTGCTCGTGCCTGGATCTGCGTAGCAATAACCCAAGACGGGCATTTGGAGTTTGCACAGCCGGAGCAGGGAGAGGTGTAGCCTCATGTGAGCCCTCCTGTGGCGTCTTGCTCTAGGATGAAGCTGGGCAACACTGGTCCAGGATCCCACGCAACAGCTGTAACCATCCCTGATCTTTTTGCTGGGAGAAACCCAAACGCTCTCTGGCAGGTCTCACTGTAACCAGCTTTCCCTGGTAAACCCCAGGGCTATGATGGTTTCTGCAGCCAAAAGTGCTGGGAGCTTGTCAGAATATTGATACCACAAATAAAACATTTGACAAAAACCCAGGAAAAATGGCAGAGATCATATTATGGTGTCACTCTTGGATGGGGAAGGAGAGGTACCTGTCACCTTCAAAGCTACTGCAGGCAAACAGGGCTGCAAGGACCTCACCACCGGTGCTGCCCAGTTCTGCTCCCTGTGCTTGAATTCCCCCTCCCAGCTTTGGTTTTGTGTCTGGGGGGGGCTGCAGCTGGCCATGCCAGAGGGTCCCATATCAGAGGCACACACCTGTGAGAAGGCTCTTCTACAGTGGGCCATAAAGGTTTGGCTAGTTTGAACTGTGTATCCTCAAAAAAAAAAAAGAAATCTCTCACAGCTTGGTTTTAATGGGAAAATGGGCTGCTTTTTAAGCCAAGTAATTGGAGAGGGAGGGTCACCATGGCCCCCTGCAATGTCTCTGGGCTCCTGGTGCTGACTACAGCCCTGGGCACCTCCTGGCACCTCCAGACAGTTGGGACCAAGACAGTTTTACTTTTTTCCTTTTCCAAGCACGTTTTCCTTATGCCGCCTCGTATTTTTCTAAACAGGCGTTTGCTACGCTGAGTTTGGCGTGCGGGTCCCCAAGACGACGGGCTCTGCCTACACCTACAGCTACGTGACGGTGGGGGAGTTTGTGGCGTTCTTCATCGGCTGGAACCTCATCCTGGAGTACCTGATCGGCACGGCCGCGGGCGCCAGTGCCCTCAGCAGCATGTTCGACTCGTTGGCCAACCACACCATCAGCCGATGGATGATCAACAGCGTCGGGACCTTGAATGGACTAGGTGCGTCACGGCCGTGCATTGCTACCTGCATTAATTAGGGCCTGAAAAGTAATTGGAAGCTCGTCAGAAGTCGGACGTGGATATTAGGCTTCATTCATTATTTACCACCCGTCTGCCTCTGGTACTTTGCCTTTGCAGCCTGGTTCACAGACGGGATTCGGGGCCGGGTGGGGGGGGGATACATGATATTTTGAGCCCCTTCAGGATGAGCTGACATTTAGCAGAATAAGCACACAGAAAAATTAGTTGAATGTCAGAGGCTAACGACAGCACAGGAGCACTTCACCCAGTGCAAGCACTCTGCTCGGTCCCGTTAAGGCACCTGCAGAGCCTCGTTAGAGGGTACAAGCTGGTGTCTGCAGCACTGCCATGGAGAAACTCAGGGCTGTGATGGTCCTGCGCGACCAGCACTTCCAGCAACAATCCATGGTTCCTACCAATAAGTAAAACAGCTAGCTGTCCTGTACCTGTCATGAAAACTTAATGTTTGACTGATATTTAATTAGTATTTGGCAGATACATGTTATGCAAACTGGGACCTGATCATTTGTTTGCTGCCCTCCCAAAATTCCTAACAGCATCTTGAGGCATCAAGATTTATCACCTTAATAAAACAACTTCAGCTAGCGGAGTCAGGGGCATCTGGAGACTACACTTGCAATCAGACCAAGGAGTTCTGCAAAGCCTCAGGGTCTGAAAAGCCCGCACAGAGTTTCTGGAGATGCTGTCCAGAGCTGTGGATGTAGTTACACAACTCTTTTCTTTTACCCAGGGAAAGGAGAGGAGTCGTACCCTGACCTTCTCGCTCTGGTCATTGCTGTCATTGTCACCATCATCGTGGCCATGGGGGTGAAGAACTCGGTGGGGCTGAACAACGTGCTCAACGTCATTAACCTGGCAGTCTGGATCTTCATCATGATTGCTGGTCTCTTCTACATCAAAGGTGACAACTGGTCTGAAGGGCAATTCCTGCCGTTTGGATGGCCGGGGGTAAGTCCTGGGCGCACGGAGGCACAGGCGGCACCCAGGTGGTGCCACCCACCCGCCACAAGCTCAGCTTTGCTCGTGGTATACATACCCTACTTCCACTGCACTCTCCGAATCTCAACCCTGCCAAACCCACCACACTTTGGCCAGGGACCTCCAACTTCCACTGCTGCAGGCTTGGATCCACACCTCCTCGCTCCACCAAACCCAAAGGGTGCGGCAATGCTCTGCCTGTATCTCCTGCCACCTCTTAGACTAAAGCCAGAACTTTTCCAAAATATTGTTCTGGAGAGCCAAATTTCACGTATACTGCGTGAAAGTATACACCAGGAAATGCCACTAATTGACAGGCAATGGAGCAAAATGAAAATGCAGCGGCTGTCCGAGACAGGGCACTCGGGAGGAGCTGGCTCAGCCTCTGCGGAGGGGGAGATACTTGTGTTGGCTGGTTTTCAACAACAATGTTCTCAAGCATTTGTTTTGAGCACTTCATAATGCCACCTGCCAGTACTTATTTTATGGATGTTCCCTCAAAGCTTACTGCGAATTTGGACATATTTGGCTTTTTTAGCTTGCTTGCACTGGTTTTTATCCAAGGATGAACAGAGACTGAAAATATCTTAGCTGGCCTAAACCCAAGATAATTTCTCAGATTTACACTGCTCAACTCCATCAGGGTTTTGTGCAGAAAAATAAGCAAGAAAGTAAAGTAAACTAAGAATCTCGATTATTGAAAGGGTCCCAAGCTGCCATACAGTCCCTGCACCTCCCTTCAGTAAATCAATAACTCTCTGCCAGGGAACAACAGCGGGGCAAAGAGCACTGAGGCCATTTGAGAGCAGATGTCATATTTACCTCTGGATTGTGCTTGGCTCTTTATCCCATACAATAGGAATGAAAAAGAGAAAATAGAAAATAGCTGGTTTGCTCCAATTCAACTCACCAAATATCTCCTGGCAAAACCCCATAGTTTTAAAAGATACATATACAAAAGACATCAAACCCGATAGGGTCTTCCCATCATTTTCAGATGGTTGTTTGTCTCCCAAATTGTTTGTAAAAGTAAATCCACCACAGCACAAGCACGAGATTGCTAGGAGCACAGGGGATACTTTAAAAAGGTAATTACAGGTAGTCCCCTGGAAGAGGTGAGTTTTACTGTGTGCTCCACCACTAGACAGCTGAGACGACAGAGATGGGACGGACACGTGGTACCCAGCTAGCTAGCTAGATGTACGTGAGGGTTTTACAACTGCAAATTAGCTCACTCACAGCCACACAGTCTTTAGCCTGCTTCAGCCTCTCTTTCCTGTAAATGTCCTTGCTAATATTGTATATTTTTAAAAATCACATTAAAAAAAATAACTCAACAGTACAAATAATTCCTCATCCAAGTGCTCCAACGTGTGCTCCTAACCTGTCTGCAGCTTCCAAGCAAAACAGAGGTTGTTTGGAAAGCGGTGCGCATCTGACGGTGCTGCTCTCTTCTGCTTCCTCTGCTAGCAGATCTTGCTGCCACAGGAGACATCTTGCTAAGATGGAACGTGTAAACACGCTCCAAATCCCTACTAATGTAAACGGCTTTGGGGTGGAGGATTGTGAAAGTAAACCTGAAATTGGTTAATTGCCTCCTCTGTCGCTGCCAGGATCTCCCAACAGATTCGAGCACTGCGTGGGCTCGGGTTCGTGGTGCACCACGAGTGAGCTGCAGATGCCTCCAGTGACTCGGGCAGCATGTTGAGATCCTTTCCCTAGACCAGGTCACTGGGTTATGGGTGCTCCCAGGGTCAGTCCCCAGATGAGAATGCCCAGCACCCCCTTCTCTGCCCCCACTCACCCTTTAGCTCAGCCAAGGCAGAACTGGGCCCCTTCATTTTTGCTCAGTTCCCTCTCCCTGGTTGGGTGCCTGGCACTCAGATGCTCGATCCTCCACGCAGGTGCTCAAAGGGGCCGCGACGTGTTTCTATGCCTTCATCGGCTTCGACATCATTGCTACCACAGGAGAAGAAGCTAAGAGTCCCAACACCTCCATCCCCTACGCCATCACAGCCTCTCTCGTCACATGCTTGACAGCGTATGTGTCTGTAAGTACCAGCTATACATACATAAATATATATTTATAAAAATAAAAATAGCGTGTCCTTTCTGGGCATCTGCGCGGCTCCCCTCCCCATGAGCCAGGGTGCCAGTTTGACCCTCGGACAAGGGCCCTTTCTTCGGTGAGAACTGAGACATCAGCTGTGTTTCCGTGTGACTGCGGTGTCCTGCCAAGGCTCCCCTCAGCCCCAGCCTGGTTTGTCTCCAGGCTCCCGTCACCCTGCTGAGATCCCTCTGCCAGCTGCAGGGAGATGGTGGTAGCCGTTTTCCTCACACCTCATCCCCATCCACAGCTGTTTTTGCATCCAAAAGTGCAGCAAAACAGAAGGAGCAGCAGTGTTGTAGCAGCCTTTCTCCATGGTTTTGGGAAAAGCGGCACTGCCTCTGCTGGAGATATGGGAGAGGGTCCAGGTGAGGGGGAGGATGGGCAGGGATGGCCATGTGAAAGATATCCAGTTGCTCTGCACCCCAATAAATGCATGTCTGTACTCACAGCTTTTCCCCGTAGAAGAGCAAAACTGAGTCACAAAGGAGAAAAAAAAATTGTTCTCATCATCTCAAAGAAACTCACCCACTGCCTCCCCTGCAGCATGGTGGGCTTCCCTCGAAACCAATTTCTCTTTGGCTCAAATAGGGTCAGAGTGTTGCCCCAAGCAGTGTCATCTTGGATTTTGGGTCTGTCCCATGGGGAGTGCCTAACTCGGGCAGCACTGTCCTCACACAGGAACGTGGCCAATGTGAGTGTTAACTAACCCCGAGTCCCACCAGCCTCCTGCATCACCACTGCGGTAAGGGTCAAGGTGTTGCCTTCAGAGGCCTTTCATCTAGCACTTTACATCCCCCCCGCCAGGGGTCATAGGGATATAATCCCAATCAGACTTGACATTTTTTGGCTTTCCACCCTTGAGAAGCAGCCCCTGTTCCCTGTGAGTCCCCAGCTGACACCCATGTCTCGTTCCTCTCGCCTTCCCTAGGTGAGCATCATCCTCACGCTGATGGTGCCCTATGATGCCATCGACACCGAGTCCCCGCTGATGGAAATGTTTGTGGCCCATGGCTTCTACGCGGCCAAGTTCATCGTTGCCATCGGGTCCGTGGCTGGCCTGACCGTCAGCTTGCTTGGCTCCCTCTTCCCAATGCCGAGAGTCATTTACGCCATGGCTGGTGACGGGCTGCTCTTCAGGTCAGTCATGTCCGTGGTGGCGTTTATTTTTTTCCCCCTTGGGACCCAGAGGGGAAGTGTGCTGGGAGGGATGGGGACTGTCCTGCACCCTGACAGCCCGCTGCCATCGCTGCAGGGAGCAGCAGGCATGCACAGACTTGGTGCTTACAGAACAGGGTGCACACCAAAACAAAATCCTGGGGGAAAAAATCAGGAGATATCTGCGCAAAAGTTTCTCATTTGGTGCTGGTACCTAGAGATTCAGCTTATGGGAGGATGAGCATTTAATTCAAGAGTTACTTGCAAAGGAGAGCATCTTATACGCGTAAAATCTTGGCACTTATTTGCAAGTGTCCAAATGCCCATTTCAGAGCTGGTTAGACCTAGATCTAACTCCAGATCCAGTCTCAGCAGTATTTCCAGTCCCTGGCTGTCTGGACCCTTAGCACCAAAAAGCAACAAAAGCTGAAGGGATCACAGCTCTGAGCCTGGCCCCTCCAGCTGAATAAGAGTTACTACGACAGGGAACCACTGCCATCTGCAATTTTAACCTTCTGCAACTGTTTCACATTCCAGATTTTTGTCCCACATCAGTTCTTACACGGAAACTCCCGTAGTGGCTTGTATCGTCTCCGGATTCCTTGCAGCGCTGCTCTCCTTGCTGGTCAGCCTGAGGGACCTGATAGAAATGATGTCCATCGGCACGCTGCTTGCCTACACATTGGTCTCCGTCTGTGTCCTGCTCCTCCGATACCAGCCCGAGAGCGACATCGATGGCTTCGTCAAATTCCTCTCCGAGGAGAACACCAAGAAGAAGGAGGGCATCCTGGCCGACTGCGAGAAGGAAGCTTGCTCCCCAGGGAGCGAAGGAGAAGAGTTTGCTGGCCCACCGACCAACACGTGCGGGGCAAAAAATCTGCCGTCACTGGGGGATAATGAGATGCTAATTGGGAAATCTGATAAATCCACCTACAACGTGAATCACCCCAATTACGGAACGGTTGACATGACCTCAGGGATAGAGGCAGATGAGTCTGAGAACATCTACCTCATCAAGCTGAAGAAGTTGATTGGCCCTCGGTACTACACCATGAGGATCCATCTCGGACTGCCGGGGAAAATGGACCGCCCCACGGCAGCCACTGGCCACACGGTCACCACCTGTGTGCTCCTCCTCTTTGTCCTGATGTTCATCTTCTGCTCCTTCATCATTTTTGGGGCAGACTACATCTACGAGCAGAGCTGGTGGGCTGTCCTCCTCGTCGTGCTGATGATCCTGCTCATCATCGTGCTGGTGTTTGTGATCTTGCAGCAGCCAGAAAACCCCAAGAAGCTGCCCTACATGGCACCTTGTCTCCCCTTCGTCCCTGCCTTTGCTATGCTGGTGAATATCTATCTCATGCTGAAGCTCTCCACAGTCACGTGGATCCGATTTGCCGTCTGGTGTTTTGTGGGTGAGTCCCAGATTCATTTATTTTAATTTTTTAACTGACGTTCTTTTGAAAGAATGTTAATAATAGCTTCCTTTAATTAGAACGCTTAGGCTGATGCTTCTTCAGCTGGGACATACCCAGTTCTTTGCATTTGGCCCTTGTCATCCTGAAGTTCTTAGAAACCTCGGTTTATCAAGCCCCCGAACCACAGCTAAATGGAAAATGACACCTCCAGAAAATGTCAGTTTGATGGAAGTAAACTGCTCCATGCAAAGGTGACTATTTTGATGAGCCCTTTGATGCGAAGTAGGTGGGTTCTGGAAACTGCCTCGGAGGCAGGTTTCCTACAGAAATCTGCCTGCTTTCTTGCTATTTCACCCACTTGAGCTGTTCAGCAGCCCACACCAAAATCTCAGCACTGTGTTTCCAAAACCCAGAGCTGCCCAACCCCAATAGCCCTGGCAGAGACAGAGCCAAGGGTTCTGTGGACTGTATCTCCTTTTCTTGGTCTAAGTGCTTAACTTTGTGGCTGGGGGATCTCAGGACTCACTGGTTCTGTTGTGGACCTTATTTTGCCAAATTTAGGCTTCCTGGCACAGAGCCAGGAGCCTGGCATGTCCATAGTTTCCCTTGCTTTACATTGCAACCCACTTACTCTACAAACCCAAGAGAACAAGAGCAGCTCTCATCACTCCTCCTGAAGGCTCCCAAGCCTGGACTATAGAGAACTGAAGGAACACAACAATATCAGAGACAAGGACTCTTTACAGAGAAATAATAACCCTATGGCTAAACATACGTATTGTAGCAGCCCACAGGAACCCAGGTTGCAGACGACAGACCCCGAGCATGCTGCCAGCACCCAGAAGGACCATCCCTGGCCAAGTATCCCACCAGCAGCCCTCTCCTTTGGGAGCAGGGTTCAGGGTCCTGGGTTGAGAGGGAGAAAGTGGTGGGGAAAGAGAATGAGGATTGATGCAAAGGTCATAGTCAGCTGCCACCTGTCATAAAGGCAGGAATTGCCCCTCCTGGAGGAGGGGTGGGCAGGCCCAGGCCACCACACCGGGCTCACCAGCCTTTGGGCTTTTCGCAGGTGCCTCCTGACATTTGTTTGAGCTCAGTTGGCAGAGCCAGGAGATGACATGAACAGACCTTGGATCTCCCTCTGGTGTCTCAGAGAGTTTAGCATAGTCTCATGGTTTCCACCCTTTGGGTGGAGGCTGCTACCACATTTTTGCTCTATTTTCCCATTCCCTCTTTTGCTTCAGGGTGAGGACTGCAGTTATCCTGAGTCAGTCCTTGAACGACTGAGGTCCTGTAGCAAAGCTCCATCTCTAAGAGTCCCCTAACCCCAAGCTGAGCCATTGGGCAGTAGCTGTTACCTGCGCTCTTTGGGCCGGAGGATACATGCTTGGTGCTTTTTGGCCCTCAAAGGCAATAGTTGAAGCTGCAAATCCAGGGCAAGTCCTTCTACCTGGAAGCAAAGATGACTCCCAAGCATCAATCTAATCCTCTGTGATTAAATACTTTCCCTTGTGGGTACATCTAATACCTCTTCAGCTGCCAGCAATGGCAACGAGTCAATTAAGCCACTCCATTAAGGTGTAATGGACTCCACCAGACCCATCCACGGCTGCTCGCCTGTTGGAGGAGGCACATCCTATTTGTTTTTCTGGCAGAGCTGTGTGGCCCTGCCACACAGACTCTGGATTTAACCTCACAAGGAGTCCTCTGAGGCCAGTCCACAGCATGTGGAGAAGTCTGGGCTCTGTATGCACATGTCTGGGGTAGGTTAATCCCAGGATGTACTAGAAATTAGACCTCCAGGTACATTTGCTTCTGGGCAAAGCATTGGTGCAGGAAGGTGAAATCAGGTAGAGCAGGAGGGAGAAGATTACATGAAACTCCTGAGGGGAGAAGGACAGGATTTCAGAGCTGGTTTAATGCCAGATACACTCGTCCTGACAACCCTGGGGCATACGTGGCTGTGAGCACCAGCAGGAGAGAGACAAAGAGCATGAGAAAACTCCAGAGAGAAAAGGGTAGCTGGGAGGGTAACAGGGTAGAGGTGCGGGTTTTGGGCACTTGGGAGCCTCCACACGTCTGCTAGGAGCTGCTGTCCCACCAAAGCTGCAGATGGTACAATCACGTGGCCAATCCCAGCTGATGTTTAAAATGTACAGCCCTCAGGTCACAGCTGGCAGCCTGAAAACGCAAGTTCGACAGCTTCAAAGAGCAGATATCAGCTACAACATACACTAGCTTAAAAAAATACAGGTATATTTACTTATGCTTAACCCTCATCAGCTGGAGCCGGTGCGGTGCTGGGTGGGAGGAGGCTGGTGGGGAGCCAGGCTGGATCCCCGACCCACCCCTGATGTGGTTTTTGGGGGACAGTTGCCATTCTGGGGCATGGCATTCTAGTGATGTTTTATCTAGGGGCACGGGGCCGGTGCGGGTGGCTGGGGTCCAACCTTCTGCCTCTCGCCTGCCGCAGGTCTGCTCATCTACTTTGGCTACGGGATGTGGAACAGCACACTGGAGATCAGCGCCCGGGAGGAGGCCCTCCACCAGAGCACCTACCAGCGCTACGATGTGGACGTCGACCCCTTCTCCGTGGACGACAGCTTCTCCTACGCCACTGAGGGTGAGGGCTACCCGGGCTGGGGTCCCTCCGAGGACAAGGGCTTCTCATACCAGCAAATGGCAGGAGCAAAGGAAAGCCATCGGACAAGTAGCAAGTCGAAAAGCAAAGGCAGGCACAAACCGCCGTCGGAGGCTCTCATCGCCAACGACGAGTTGGACTACTCGCCCGAGTAGCGGGGCGGGCAGCAGGGCGTCGTGCCGCCCAGCCCATGAGGAAGGGTCCCAGTGGCTCCCCCCCGTCCTGTCCCATCCTCCCCAGGTCCTCCACCACCACCCCGCTCACCTCCGGTCCTCGGGACATGCTCTGCAATTGCCGTTGACCCTCAACCAAACACAGTTGTGGCCTGTCCCGGCTCCACCGGTCGGGTCTCGCTCTGCTGAATGCCGGCTGATCCTCTGGCACCGGTTGATCTTCTGGCACCAGCCGCACTGGTGAAGGTGGTGGAGTGAGAGGCTTGCCAAACTGGGAGGGCGTTGAGAGGCGGAAGGAGCCGTGTGAGGGGACAAGATGAGTTGTCCCTGGGGAATGTCCACCCAATGGCTGCAGCAGTGAGATGTCACTCTTACATTTTTGGCACTTTCTTAGCACGTGTGTTTTTTTTCTTTGAACGACCCAGAAGTAATAGCTGAGCCAGAAGGACAGACGGGTGGGTAGGTATGAAATGGAGATGGACAAACCCCTTTCAAAGAAGTAGCTCAGAGGTGGATCCAGGAATGTTGGTCTCATCACACAGCATTTCCATGGCCTGTTCTGGCGCAAAGGCATTCGGTGCACGCAGCAGCGCTACCCCTGTGTCCATCCCCACACCCCAAATCCAAGCGTTCCAAATACTGTGATTCAAAATTAGTCCGTGTCTCAATCAAACCTTGAAGTCCCAGCACAGCCAAACCTCCCAAATCTGCTGTTGGGAGCCTGGTCCCATTTCTGGTCACAGTGAGGGCTGTGACCCGCTCTTGGCTCAAACCACCTTGTGCGAATGGTCAATGAGGACCACACACCATTTCTCTGAGCATCACCGGTCTGAGGCTGGGTGCTGTTTCCACCACGTTGTGTCTTTTACAAAAATGACTGCGCCGTAATTCCCTCACCGTGGTGGGCACATTTCAGTGCTCTCCCTGGCCTCGGTGCTTCAGGGACACGTCCGTGCCCCTGCAAATAGCGACGTCCATGGACCAGCCATGTCTTGGCAGGGCTGGGCCACGCATGGCAAGTGGAGGGGACTCGGCTGCTGAGATCTCCCTCCCTGCTGCCGTCTCCACCTTGTACCATTTTCTCTGTTTCCAACTCTGGCTTGGTGGACGCTGTATGAAAAAAACGCTGAAATGCTGCTCGTTCTATAAATGTCCGTATTTCAATTTGAAACCAAACAGAGCTGGTGGCTGGCAGGGCAGAGGTGGTCAGCGGGTGGACGTTTCTCATCGTTAAACCCTCCCGTATGGCCCGAGCATGGCCATGACCCCCAGCAGTGCCATCAGGTTCTCTGCCACCAGTGTCCCCGCAGCACCATCGGCAGTGGTGGGGTTTGGTCGCAGGCACCGTCTCCCCCGGCACAGGCAGCAGCGGCACTGCTGAGTCAGCGATTAGCAGCAGGTCCAGTTCTGGAGCCCATCACCACCATGCTTAGTTTAAACCACTGCAACGGAGGAACATTTTTTAATAAATAATAACCAAGGAAGTACCCCATCAGACACCCATCCTCCTCCTGGCTGCCGAAGGCTGCAGCTGGATCCATCCCCAGGGCTCCTCTGGAGCAGCCCAGACCAACTCCCAGTACCAGGGGCTCTTGCTGGCATTGCAGGGGACAATTGAACATAGACCGGGGCATGAGGCAGGATTTCCAACATGTGATGCTGAGAAGCACTAACACTTTGGTTCACTGGATGAGGCTCAGTCCCCCAAAACACAGCGCAGAGCCTGCCTGGCACCCTCTGTGGGCAAGTGGGCTGCTGGGTGCAAAGGGTGCCTGGACCCACGCCTGTCCCCGTCACTCCTGGGGCTCAAGGGCTCAATGGAGAGGCTCGGCCCATGGCTGCAAAAGTTTCCCTGCAGCTCCTGTCCCGAACTGTCACAAACCACCAAACCACAGTCCTTTTCCCACTGGCGAAGAGCATGCGATTCTGTGGATCTTAAACTGGAACCCCCTGGGCAAGCCAAGGGAAGTTTGACTTCTGCAAGGCCTTCAGGATGGGAGCGAGGATTTGGCAAAAGGACCTGTAAGCTTCGCTCTGGCATCCTCTCCCGCTACCCGCCCCACCATGCTTTCACAAGCAGAAATCCCGAGCGTGTCCCACCGAAAAGCTGTTTGCAATGTGTGCACCGCTCACGGGACAGCTCGGGAAACCTTCCCAGCGGTGCTGAGCACCTCTCGCAAAGGTCACCTCTCACTCGCGCTTGGCTGCTCTCATCCTCGATGCCTTAGAATTACCCAAGAGAGATGGCACCTCGCAGGTCTGGCTTTACATTTTCAGGGAGAAAGACTGATGCTATTTTCCTACCAGCTCTTGTACTATACCACATCCGAGGTAGCCGTCTTCGTCCTGCTTCCGCATGGTATTTAGGCGTCTGCCGAACCGCAAACTCATGCCCAAGTACCCTGTTGAATCGAAGCCTGTCATTCCTTTTGCAGCCTTAATCTCTTGCTACAGAGTAGTTACCAGTACCAGTGTCTGTCGTCCTGTCCGCTCTAGTTATGCCCTATTTGACGAGGGTTTGATCCCCTGCTATTTGGCATCCGTAGGAACCTCTCCATTGGATCCATGCGTTGAGTGAAGCCCTTGGGCTGCTCTTATTCCCGTTCACCCATCCTCCTTCCCCTTCCCGGGGAAGGGCCGGGGCAGGACGGCTGCGCCATGTCCCAGGGACCACCGGGAAACAGCATTTGATGCCACGGCACCATCTGATGCGGATGGGCTGCCGTCAGCCTGCGCCGTGTTGGGGGTGGGTGGGAGCCGTACCCTCCTCCCGAGCCCACCACATCCCACCTCACGAAGGTGCGTAAGGAGAGGGCGGCCGAGATGCAGGTTGGGTCTTACCTGGGTTTGCCGGTGCCCGGAGAGGCCGGTTTGCAGTGGGGATCCCCCCCCTGCTCCGGGCAGCAGTGCCTGGGGGACAGGCAGGTCCAGCCTCTCCGTTTGGGAGCTCACGCACTTTCCCTTGTAGCAGGCGTTGGGTTCTTCAATGGGCACAAGCAAGAACTGCAAAGGCCAAAACATTCAGGCGTGTCCATGGCCTCCGGGCACCTCTGGCCCCCGGGGGTGGTTTCGGACGTGCAAGTGCTTGTTTTGCCGTAACCCCAAAATCCAGCCTTTGCCCCCGGGTGTCCTCGGGGAGGTTCTCACACCCCCGACTCATCAGGAGGACACGGGCAGAGCGGTACCATCCCGGTCCCACCGCCGGCAAGAGGCATGCAACCCCCCCACGCCTGACCGTCCTCCGCGGGGGACGCACCCTGGGGGGCCCAATGCATGCTACAGACAGAGCATAAATACCTCAAATCTTCCAGACCGACTCTATAAGATCTCAGTCCCTCCACAAATTCACTCTGCACAGTTATGACCGCTCGGCACGAGGCCCAGCACGCCAGCATCCTCCACACGGCAGAGAAATCACACCCCGAATGACATGGGATGTTGTAAATCCAGCTTGTAAATGATCTTCACTTTGTTTTGTTGGGTTTTTCTGACGTATATCTTGCTTTTTTTGCAGATGGTACTTTCCGGTGTAACAATTCTCTGCAGTTCTGCTATGAAACTGGTGTATTTGTTAAAAAAAGTTTGTTCTATGAAATTTTTTTTTTTTTGGTGTGGTTTCCAAAAGCCCATTGGTGCATTGTACAATGGGATCTTGTAGTGTGTCACGAGAAAGAAAAAAATATGCAGATATGTTATGGAGTGATTTTTATTTTCAGATGATTGTGTTGTTGACAACTATATATAATATATATATATTATCAAGATACTGAGAAAAAAACCCTAAATTTACCAAAATCTGTATATTTTAATAAATGCATAAAGCTTTATTGTGTGCCTTTACATTTTAAAAATCAAACAGGAACTAATGGATTTTTAAAGAAAGCCAGAGACAAATGTGTCTTAGTATCGGTTCCCATAGTAATGTAAATCTTTTAAATGAAAGACTAAACCAAAAAATAAAAATAAAAAAATTACCCATATAAATTTTGTTAAGCCAATTGGTACCTGAAGGTCTGATATTTTTTCAATGCTAAATTGAAGCTAGAGATGAACAAATCTTGCCTTAAGTGCTTCTAAATTTCCTTTGTAGAAGATCCATTTCAGTAGGCTGACTTTGGTATTTACTTGCACTGTTGTGAAAAATAAAAATGGTTATCAGTTTACACAATAAAAAACAAAACAAAACAAAACAAAACAAAAAACTAAAGCAAATGACCGCAGGTTGACTATTGCAGTGCGAAGCCCCGGGGAGTGCCAACCTCCTCCCGTCTGCTCGTGGTGGTGCCAGCACCCACCTTAACTGGGGTGTTACGGCACCGTCACCCCCCTGCACCGGTGTCCCCACCATGGGCTCTCTCCTCTTATTTGGGGTATGGGGAGGCTGCCAGGTGCCTTCCCCGTGACAGGGAGCTATAGCTGGTCCTGGTGGAGCTGGGGAGGGCTCCGCTGGGGCATCGGGGACCACCGCCTCCACGCCGGGGCGACCACCAGAGCTCACACCCACCACCCCACAGCTCACATTAGGCACGGCGTGGAGCACTTTCTCCAGTCAGGAGAATTATGTTTGACTCTATTTTGAGGCTTCAGGTCAGCAAATAAGCACCAAAAGCCTTCAAGAGCCAACAGCACTGCGGCCAGAGCAGCCTGGAAGAACCCCACAGGGGAGCAGAGTGTTTTGGGAGGGCACAAAGCAGGTATTTCGGCTTCAATCCTTTAAAAAAACTAGAAAAGTTTAATGTTCTTTGTGCTTCCTTCAAACCCTTCCCCTCTGCGGTGCCAGCACTAATATCCTGTCCCATACTTGGCCCCATTTCCTCGCATCCTACAGTTGCAGATGTCCGTTTTCCCTGCTACTGCTCTGGAGTCGTTCTGCTTTGTTTGGATTTTCCTTCCCTTCCCTGAAATAAAGTTTCTTCCTTCCTCCAAGCAGCTCGTCCTTTTAAGCCTTGGATTTGTGATAGGCCGCCAGTAACCTGCACCCGTGGGCAGGGTGAGCAGAACCCCAGCACCAGCTTCTGCTGAGGGTCCCCGGCCCCACGTGCCTGAAGACGTCAAGTTGCAGCCCAATGGTGTTGGGCAGCAAAAAAAACCCCATAAGTGCTGCCCAGCAGCACTCGTTCCTCGTCGGTCCTGCGCTGCTACCCAAGCCCCTCCGACAGCACCAACACCTTGCCAAAAAACACCCCGGAGCATCTCAGAGAGGTTTTCCCGTGCTTTTCCCTCCCGGTTTGCTCCAGGGCCGTTTGCAGGGCAGCGTTCCAGCAGCTTTCCGCTCTGAGGTCTCCCACGCCGCCATCGGTCCCGGGGTTAACCGGCAGAGCCGCCGGCCGGGCTGAATCCGCGGGCAGGGGCGTACAATCCCCAGTCCCCGGGGCAGCCTGCGCCAGCTGGCACGTCTGAGCGCCGTCCCTTCGCCCGCGGCACCCGCGCATCAATGGCAGCTCTTATCGCGTCTCTCCGGCGCGTACAACAACTGCCTGTGCCCGGCCTCTGATGTAATGGGCACAAGTGTCCCGCCGCCCGCCCCGCGCCGCCGCTGGCCTCGGGTACATCGTCCAGGACGGCAGCGATGGCGAGTTCGCCCAGCAGAGACGCGTTCGAGACTGATGGGCACGAAAGGCAGATGCTAGAGCTGCCGCTTATCTCTTGTCCGGGCAGGCAAAGGGTCGCTGTGGAGCACAAGCGTCCTCTTTTTGGCTCCTTTTAAATGCTCTGGCCTCAGTTTCCCGCAGGAAGGAGGTGAGGGGTGGGAGCTGCAGCATCCTCGCCCGTGGCTGTGTCACCCGGTTTGGCTTCTCCAGCTGAAGTAGACCGAGAGGAAAGGACAGTCCCTAATGCGCCGAGGCCTGACTAGCAGCCTTGTTTTCAAATTCGTCTCCCTCACCCCAAACAATTTGGCTGGTCCTCTCCTCTGCTCGCTCAATCCCCTATCTTCCCGCACCCAACACCTGGGCTCTTCCCCGTGTCCACGCCTGAAGAGCGGCTATTCCTCTTCTCCTGCTCCTGAAGCCTGGCTTACACGAATTATTTGAACCGAGTTAACATCTCCGGGAACAGATGGGAGTTTGTATCGACGTAATTGAAGTGCTACAGCCTCTGGTAAGGACAGAGTTAGATTGTGATCTTACACGGTTTTAATCAGAGCGATGACCCCAGATCAGACTCTTATTTTAGTTGAGAGCATTTCCAGCAACATGACTTCTCAACTTCAGCACGCCCAAGCAGTGCTGGGGGTAAATCTCCACCGCCTCAGGAGGTTTCTAAGTCTCCCTGACATGAAAAGTACCACGAGTCAGTACCACCGGTACGAGCTGCTATCAGGAACATTGAAAGAACAAATGGATTAGACGGCAGTCAGTACCCCGTAGGAAGATTACTCATATTTTAAATATTCCCCCCCTAAAACAAAAGACCTACTTAATTCCACACCACAGCACAATCTCTCATCCTGAACTGCTATAAAAAAAAAAAATCTTCAAAATCATTGGGAAATCCCTGTCGTGGAAAAGCTAGCTATGGAAACACACAAGAAGGAAAGAAAAAAAGAAGCTGGTGGTTGCAGGTACTCTGTTATTTATTGTACAGTATTTCACTGAAAGTACAAAGGCATCATCAGTATTCACCAGAATTGTATTCTAACAGGTACATTATACTGTGTGTTAAAATGTGCTACTTTAATGAGGCGAGACAGAACACAAATTTAGAGGAAGAAAGCAAGGAGTTTAAAAAAATGTAAAAATACATTTTTAGTAACTGATCTGTACAAAGGAACAAAAGAAACCAAACCAGAGCGTGGGGATTAGAGCCCCCAAAGTCATTTAAAACTATATAAAAAGACACTGTTATTTACCATGTCATTAGGACCTCTAGGTTCTGTTTCCTTCATACTGATGACTGGGGGAGGGCGGGGGAAATATTGTTACTAAAATGATCAAACTCATACAAAAGTATTTACAGAGAAAGGCAGAAAAAATTCCCCTACTCTTGTTTCAAAAGAGAAACATTTGCCCGGTTGGAGAGTACAGCCTTCCTCCCTACCCTCTCGCCCAAACCATGCCAAGGCAGGGACCTTGAGTGGGGGAAAGCAAAGAGTGATGGGGTGGGAGGAGCTGCCAGAGTCCTTCTAACAACGGGAAAGTGTCTCTCTCGTCGTGGTTTTATTGCTTTAAACTCTCCTACGGTCAGGGGAGCTGGAAAATAAAATCAAATCCCAAAAACCCACATGACAACCCCAAACCATCTGAGTCACCCCGGCTGCAAGAAGATGGGGCGGGTGGTCGGGACAAAATGGGGAGGACCGGGAGGTAGGGCTGGCTGGAGCTTTCTTTTCTAGAGAAAGGGGGGAACAGACGGGGAGAAGAACACTTCAAACTACCAGACATTTGTGCCACTTTTCTAAACCTTCCCCTGGGAGCCTGACAGCAGCGTGTGTCAGTAGAAGCAAACCCAGGGCTCAAACAAACCCACCAGCCAAAGCACCCGACGGCAGCCGCGGGACATCCCCGGGACGCTCACACGTGAGCGCTCTTCGCGTGGGTAGGGGAGCTGGATCCCGAGGCGTAGTAGAAACGGTTTTCGCCGAACGTCTGGGCATCTCCTGAGCAGCAGACGATGACGCAGCCGCCGAAGAGGCAGAGGGCAGAGCCGATCCAGCCCGTGTACAGGGAGTAGCCGAAGCTCATAATGGTGGTCTCGCGGTGGGCGCACACGGGAAACCAGATCGTGGCAACGACGCCGCACATGGCTGGGGAGAGATGGAAAGGGAAGGTAAGTCCGGCACGTAACCCCACCGCGGGGACACAAAGCACGCCGAAGGGGAGGGAAGGCTCTGCAGGACAGGGACGGAGATGAAGCCCGTCCCTCCTCCCCTGCGGTCCTACGGCGGGACCCGGGAGCATCAGCAGGGCTCGGTCCAAGAGATCTCCGAGCAGGAGGCAGCGCCGGAGCCTCGCGGGGAGAGAGATCAAGAGAGAACAGCCATCTCTCTCAGGCACCAACAAACCAGAAGAAAAAACCGACCGCTGCTTGACACCGATGTTTTTATTACAAAGGAAACAGATTTGTTCCCTAGAAATATCTTTAAGGGCGAAGAACGGAAGTCGTCCCTGAAATCAATGCTCTGGAGAGCTGTGGAATTAGGAATAGATTAGGTATGGAGCAAGACCGCGAAAGCCATATGCATCGGTGAGACAGGAAAATCGGTGGCCTGGGGGCAACTGGTTTAAATCACTCTTTCTGCATGAACTCACGTGCGACGTCCTCAGCCCACGTCAATCAGCATCACTGCAGTTGCTCTACTGAATGGTCACATAAACATTAACGAAGTATCCCGGCACTTAGCAAGACAGAACAGGGTTTATAAAATACAGGCAGAAAATGGGGAGGGAGAAAATAAGCAGCAGTACAGCATTGTTAGGGGTTTTTTTATAGAGAAGGAAATGTCTCACAACTCTGGAAAGCAGATTCCACTTCCCTGTGGAAAATTTCTCTAATCAAGTGATGAGGACAAACCCTCAAAGCTCTCTAGAAACCTAATTAATTGAATAGAAATGGAACCTCATCTGAAAGGAAAACCGTATTTTACCTACAGTCTACAGTGGGTCAAAAAACGGCTGCGGACTTCAAATTTTGCTTGAAATTCCATAGGGGTTTTTTCTCCACAAAAAGCAGGACGGCTGCCGCAGTGGTGCTGCGAGGACTGCTGGGCAGGTGGCAGCTGGAGCAGATACCCTCAGGACAGTGAAGCGGGTACAAACTCAGGATTTTGCGGGCGGCCAGGCCAGGGACCAGAGTGTTTCGGTCTCCTTGTGCTACGCAAGGTCACACTCGCTACCCTCACTAAGGGCCCTACCCCCCCCCCCACAAACCCCCCCACATCCACCGAGGGCAACAGGAGTTGCTGGTGTTAATCACCTCACAGGAGCAAGTCCTAAAACAATACTTCTTTATGGCCTGTACATCTGAGGGGAATTAATCTGTCAATATTT
>JAVJGG010000085.1:37606648-37638106 GCA_035590195.1 Aviceda cuculoides
GTCAATATTTACTCGCCTCTGGGACAAGCTGTGCAGGACTCCATCCTTGGGGCTATCAGGGAATCAGAGCAAAACAATAACAGGACCGTGGCAGCGTTACAGATTTCCACCGACTGCGTTAAAAGGTATCTGGAGGCAGTGTCAAAAAGTTAAGGTTGCAAGAGGGAAAAAAAGAAAGGAGGGGGGAGATTAAAAATAAAATTGTTTAGTTAAAGCAGAGAACAAACCATAGCTCCTGGCCGGTACAGCAGAAAACCCATCCCCAAAAGCTGAAGTTATTGTGAGAGAAAATATTTTCTTATGGAAAAGAGAAGAACATTTGAAGGATGCTAATAAAGCCAGTAATAATTTTGGGCCTCCTCAAAGCAAGGGCCCCGCGGCTTCGGAAGGAATTTTTGGAGAAGGCAGGGAGGGCAGAGAAGCATTTCTCCTGCATGGGGATCAGTCCTGCAAAGAGCTCGTGAGCCTCTAAAGCTTTAAAACAAAAATGTATCAGTTGGGAATCCACAAAGCATTCTAATGGACCCCAGAAAAAAAGCTTCTTTGTTGTCCGAAAAGACACAATCATCTTTTCTTTTTCTGTCAGCAGTAAATACATATATATATATATATATATTTATGTCCATGGACTATAAGAGCCTTATCTACCCAGACCCTCCCCCACAACACAGGACCGAAGCAAACACTTGCACTGGGGTGAGAAGAGCTCTCAAGGACGCTAACACAATGGCATCTCTTGTGCGTGTGGCTCAACGACATGTAAAACCACCTTATTTTAATGCTGACAATGCTAGAAAGCTGTGAAACACAGGCCAAGGACTTTGCATGGGTTAGTTTGACCTCTCTGTCTTCGGAGGCTACCAGCTGCCGTCAGTCACCAGTGACCCGGTCACTCAGCAAGAGGAACTCCCCGAACCAGGACTGAATTTCATAGCTCTGCATAGATTAGATCGGGTTGTAAATCCTCCGAGAAGATGTGAAAAGGATGGTCTGCGATTGCAATTATTTCTTGGTGAACTCAAATTTTGTTCTAGCTGTATCACAGTGAAAGGCTAGGAAAAAACGGATTTGCTAAGAAACCCAAAGGGATTGGAAAAGGCATTTTAGGGCAAGTTTCAAGGACTAAAATAGCTGCCTACAAGGAAAAACTCTTTGAATACAAGTTATTACCCTTTCTCTTTTGTGCTGATGCCGAGAGACTCTTTGCCTCTCCCTAAATACGAATGTCTTCAGATAGTAGAGCTGCTGTAGTCCGTATAATCTAGCAGAAAAGTAAAAGAAAGTCTGCAAACAGAAGGAATTTTTTCTGTTAGACCAATTATGTTAGCTGGAGAAACAGGCATGCGTTGGGGCACACGCATACTGGAAAGCTTCCCTGCTTTTTGCAGCTAGAGTAGGCAATCCTGCAAAAGTCATCCCAGTAATACTCGGTATGGTTGTCCTTGCTCCTTCAGATTGCTGGAAATCCATAGGGACACATCCCAGGCTTCCAGCATTTCTAAGTTCTTTTTGACCATGGACTTGCAGTAGCTCAATCTGCTGAGCTGAAAGTCATTACAGGCATAAGTTAATTCTGCATTATTCTACATTACAGGCATAATTTAATCAGATGGAAGTACACGTAGACAAGAAGCACAGGAGGTTCTTGGGGAGGTGGGGGAGATAGAAGAGAATTACTGTAACTCAAGGGACAGTGAGTGCCTGCCAAATTCCTTAACAGTAAGTTAAAGGCTTTCTGCAGAAGAAAGAATACGTTTCTTTCACAGCTAAATTTAATTCTGACTCAAAGTCACACAGATTTCTCTTTCAAAGCATTTGGTTGAAATAATAGATACCCATGATTTTTTTTTTTTTTTTTCTATCTTCAAGGCAATCTTTATCTCGATATCTATGGTTTTACAAGTAAATCTCAGGCAGTGTCCAGAAAACCTGATTAATATCCTTTATTTAGTATACAATACCTAATACAGTCATTTTGCAGTAGTAATTCCCAATAACTAACTTATTTTTCATCTGTGTTTTCCAGTGTCTCGGGTCCCTCACCTCCATTAGGAAAATGCTGGCTTGGTTACCAGCAAGGGGTCCCCCAAATTAGTATCAACAACACAGGATGGGCCAGGGTTTTTCCATCAACACCAACGTATGAAATGTTTTCATACCGGCTCAGAGCAGACCTCTGCTGACGGTTGTTTTGGGCAATAAATCAATTCTCTTGGACAGATAGGATCAAGCAAAGACATAAATACATCAGCAGGCAGGATAGGAGGGTGTGCACACAGGTTGCACTCTGCAGCCTATTATCAGTGGACAGAAAAATCAATGGAATATCTGAGCTCACTGGTTTTCCTGGCAAGTTTTCAACTTTTTCTTTTTTTTTATTTTTTTTGGCTCTACGCTGTGTTTCAACTCCTGTTTTCCTTTTTAATAAATTTCAGTGACAAACGGCCATCCCTTCCCCAAGCAAGGAATGAAGTTTGTCATGGGGCCAGCTCCCCTGATCACATCTCCACTCTCTATTTCTGCTATGTTAGTGAGTGTTTTGGGGTTTGTTTTCTTTTAACCAGAGCTCTGGGAGTTGGTCTCCACTTAGAGGAAAAGGCTGGAACCCGTGCGGTTGGAGAAAACCACGAACGAGAGTTCGGTGGCCAGAGGGTAAATAAGAACAGTCCAGGGCATATTACTTCTAGAATGTAATGAATTTTAAGTCAGTATTATGACTGTCGAGCCCTGGTTCATGCTTATTAAATGCTCTGGAATGGTAACACCTCATTTTGCAAATAATGGCTCATTAATGATCTTAAAGAATGTCAAAGTCCCAAGTTCTGTACATTATTCTCCTTCCAAAGGGACTGTCTTACTGATCAGCCTGAAAAAAATTGGGGTTTGTGAAAATAAATGTGGGTTGGCTTGTTTTTTTAAAAAAAACCCCTAACTTAAGAGCAAAGGAGCGTATTTATTCTTCATTTGCGATCTGACAAAAAAAAGCATTATTGTAATTGTGACTAAAACATTGTGACCAGGCTGCTGTTCCCAGCCCAGATCATTCAGGACATCACCAACATGAGCAAACCTCTTCACTTGCAGATACTTCAAAACTCACAAAGGTAAAAACCAGTAAGAAGTCCAGATCTGACCCAAAGAGCATTCGTCTGCCAATGGCCCTGTAAATACACATCTCCTTTCCTCGCGGGACCTACTTAGTGAGAAAACCATGTTCTGAGGAAGAGAGGAGCCTGGCTTTTGGAGCACCACAATCCATCTCCTCCATCCTCTAACATCTCTTCTCCCTGGTGTCACACCGCAGCAAGACCAGGATGGGAGAGGGGCAGGCTAGACCCAAACCCTGGTGCAACACTGCAAGATATGGGATTTCACTTATTCCAATGCAGCGTTACCTAATACTGTCGCTGCGATTTGCTTGCCCCCTGTGTGCTGGCCCTGCAATCCTGTTGCCCTTTGGGATTTAGGAGCAATACTCTTGCCTCCGTGCCTGCAGCCACGCAAACAGGGTTGATCTACAGCACAGTTCTCCTTCACTGCAACCGAAAACTCGTGCGTGTTTGCCACAAAGTGCATCTCTGCTGGGCCTCCCCCACCCTGGGCAGGCGAAATCCAGCAGCAGACTCCTCTGGCACCAAGATTTCATTCACGGGCAGGAAAAAAACCCACACTTTTTCTTTCATTTTGCCAAGCCCAAATACGTGACTCAAGGTTTCAGGAGAGGGACAAAGGCCACGTTCCAAAGGCTCTCTAATGTGGCTGTTCTTGATCAGGATGTCCTAAATGGGCCCTATAAAGCTGATTTTAGGACTGCCAGCTGTGGCAACATGCCCTTAAACCCCACAGACATTGAAAGGTCCCCTCGGTCTTGGTCCCTGAGATTTCGGACGTACCGACTCATACTATCCGCTTCTCACCAAGGCACTGGAGGAGGAACTGCTTGCAAGGAAGGAGCGTCCAGAGGACGGCCCCTCCGAGCGTGCAGCTATATCCAGTGCCCACTTGAAAAAAACATAAGGAGAAGAAGAAGATGGGCATGACGTCAGTGCGGGCTGCCAGCGACCAGCAGAGCCGCACAAAGAGGCCACTTTCCCTCACCCCCTCCTCCTCTGCTGCACAGACGGGTAAAAACAAGGCACCGCAGCCTGTTGCTGAGATGACGAGGCTTCAAGAACATGCAGGTGTTGGACGGAGGACAATGAGCTCCACAGTCTGCGCTGCTCAAAACAATCTCCTCCGCAGGCACTGGGGACGGGAAGAAATTCCCAGGGGAACTTGGAGGCCAAGGGCAGGACTGGCCAGAGGGGGTTGGGAGGCACAGGGGATATGCCATCCCTCTTTTCCCCAGTCCACGCCACCTCCTCGCTCCCTCTCCTGTTGTTCCCGCAGGACCAGCACCCCCTCAGCCGCGGGCTTCCCTTCCCACAGCCCTCAGCTTACTTTGATCTGGCGGCATCCACAACACCCAGGGAAAATCTGGAGGCTCTCAGTTCCCTGTAAGTTTAGACCCTTTTCCGAAAATAGCATGGCTTCCATGGCAAACCAGCAAAACTCCACACGACAACGCGCAGTAGGGTTTCGCAGCCCTCCCCTCTTCGCCCCGCTTCACTCCCTGCCTCTTGTCCTTGCCCTCCCGCTCCCGCCTTTTTTCCACCCCACAGACCGCAGCGATGCTGGAGATCGTCAGGATCATCCCAGCCTCGACAAACCGTCCTTTCAGGTGAACGTGTTCAACCAGCTTGCACCGTGCCGTCCCGGAGCAGAGGAAGAGCTCCAGCTCTCCACACGCGGCTCGCGCCTTACCCAGGAGGATGATGAGGATCCCTCCCAGCTGGGACCGCCGGTACTTGGCAGCTCCAGGTTCATGGCCCATCCGGATGCAGGGCAAGACCGTTATCAGCAAGAAGATAGCGGGAAGACCCAGGACAGAGGCAGCGATCATCAGTGCTCGGCACGCTTGGACATACCCTGTTGGTGAGGCAAGGAGAGAGGATTTTGATTGTTTGGCACACAAGGAGGACACCTTTGGACAAAGGCTCCTGTTTGATTAGCTCCCAAGACTGGCGTGGAGTACGGGAGAGAGGTTCAATCCTTTGTGTAAACAGTTAAGACAGTGAGACTGCAGTGCAGTGATTAGTGAGCATGGGATGTGCAGGCTCAGAATTTTCCAACAGACAAGTAGCACTGCCTGGAAAACATGAGCTCTTCCCAGCAAAACAGTGAGAAATTGTGGACTTAGGAAAATAGAGGAAGGGAAAGTCAGAGAAACAGCTAGGAAGGGGTTTTCCTGTATCTTTTCATAGAGAGAGCTTTGATCAAATAACAAGAATTTAAAGTCTTAAAGAGCTGCCTGCTGTGAGCAGAGGAGGTCCGCAGTCATCCAGAGGAGGGCTGAAGAGTCGAAGACCCGTTACCGAAACAGGCCGCTCCGTGAGATACTCCCACCGGCTGCCCTGAGGACCCGAGGGCTGCTGGCCCGGGGGGAGGAGGGATGCTCAGCAATCCCAGCCACATCCCCATGCTGCCCCTCAGGAGTCCAGCTTTCCGGCTTTTGGAGGAGACCCGTGGCTCGAGCTGACTGCTGGTACAGCTCTTAGGGAGAAGAAATGGCCTCGCTTTGCAGAGCTGCTTGAGTTGCCATAACCAAGGGCCACGTTATTCCTCTGGGTCCCTATGGACATCATGGGATTCCCTGGCATTTCATCAGTCACCAGCCCTCTCCTGCCTGTCCCTGGGCAGCAGCAGCCTAACCCAAGGCAGTGAGGAACGACAGGGGCCAGGGACTGCGGGCATGCTGGGCAGGGCCATGACATTTCTACCACTCTGTGAGGGTCTGTTTATAATAATGTATCATTTCAAAATAGATTTTATATATATTATGTATCTATAATTTTTAATATATATCAATATAAAATTTATATATAAATAAAAACAGGTCATTACTTGCATGCAAAAGAAAAAGAACAAGTGTCAAATTTGCTCCAGTGCCTGGGGAGCCTTCACCAGCTCTCAGGACAGTCTCAGCAGAGCGAGTATGCTGGCTCTCTTTCCCCTCTTATTAACAAAACGAAGCTGCCACATGCAGAGATGGAGTTTCGTGATGCCTCAAACGATACCAGCAAACAGGGGCCTCAAGCGAGTCCCACTGACACACGGGTAAGACACCAGGAATGAGGATTTTACTGTTCCTGGAAACGCAGACTCTGCGTGTATTGAATATTTGCTTGATTTTTTCAAGAGGAAACTTAACAAAGTTACCTGAGGAGTTCAGGGCAAAAGAATGGACCCTAAACAAAGGAGATGGCAGTGCCCAGTGTGGTTTCTGTGCAGTCAATCCCAATTAAACAACAATAAAAACACATTCATTTTAAAGACTTGACTCAGGCAATGTAAGACTCTAAATACATTTCAGCTATCAAGCACACCAGGACAAATTTCACTCTGATGGAAAGCTACTGGTATCAAATAGGTTACAAACAGAAGCATTTGTCTGTGATTTGTTTCTGCTGGAGAGAAGCATTGCTTTCTGCTGCTGAAAGACCTTTCATTCAATCATGTTTCTTCAGGGCAGGCCTTTTCTCTGTCTCCTGTGCCAGATCATATAGAACAATGTTAGCAGTAAGGAATGTAAACCTACTAAAACAAAAGTATACACACACAGAGCAAGGGAGAACAGGAGCTAGTCTGAGAGATTCGATATTGCTAAGCACTATGTGATACAGACTATGCTCTGTAACAGACAGAAATTCGGGAATAATCTTGCCAACCTCTTGTGAAATTATTTTCACAACAGTTTAAACAAATAAATGAGGAAACATGAAAAAAAACTACAAGGAATGGTTATTTCTACCCTGTTAGCTCTCGAAGAGGCCTCTCTGGCATGGCAGAGGAGGTACAATCTAAACCATAGCAGAATGAAGCAGCCCTACAGAGTTAACAGTGATTGAAACAGGTGAGACCATTAACTAAACTTACAGGGACAAGACCACACAAGACTTTGGCAGGTTGTATTAGCTCAAAAGATGTATTAATACTGATTAAACACCTTGCTTAGTTTTTGCTTTGCAGTAAACTAGATGAAAATTACTATGTAATTAGAAAATATCAAGACAAGTTAAATATCGTTTCATCTGTTTGCTGTGTAAAAGTTCTGCCTTCCCTTACAACGCGTGGGAAGCGCAAGACCATCAAGACTAATGATGATCTTCCAAAGATTAAAAGCCATAGCAGCATTAATAATAGATGCTGAAAGATTCGTTATACTCAAAATCATTTTAAGGAGTAGAACCTTAACATTTATAATAGTTCATCATCCTCTCAAAGCAAAAGTCCAAATACTCTATTATACCTCAATATACTGTATGTTTTGCAACGCAGTCTAGATACAAGATGCGAAAGGAACAGTGAGCATTTACTAAGAGCAATGATTAAACATTAACTGGACTTTAATAGCCCCAGATAATGCGTGACACCTGGGTACAATTAAAACCAGGTATAATTTAATGAGAATCACGTTAAGAGCTACCATCCACATTCTTTAGCGTATTTAACGGACCACCTCCCGCGCTGACGAAGTCAAAGGAGCTTCACCACCGATTTCTCCGGCAGCAGGACCGGCGCTGCTGAGGGCAAGGCTTACCTCCTCGCCTCCGGCTGGGAAGGGGGAGGCCGGGACACACGTACCTGGCAGGATGAGGATGTCCACCAGGGGCTTGCAGTGATAGAGACCCGTCGCCATGACACAGTCTGCCCACAGCCCCTTGGAGCCCAGCTCATCCATTTTCCTGCAGGTGGTGATGGTGTAGCCGCAAGTCACCACCCAGTCGTTGGTGGCCGTCGCCACGACCACCCCGATCCACCCGATAAAGCTGCAGACAAATCCGGCCAGGTGCAGGCAGGTGGCCACCATCTCGATCCCTTGGCGGGGGCGAGCCGGACGGGAGAGCAAAGCCACCCAGCTCCCGGTTGCCGGGACCTACTGGGAGCAGGAGGGATGGGGTTTTGGTGGGACGAGGTCCCCGAGCAAGCACTGCTGCAGGCGCTGGGCTGCCTCTGCCCAGCTCCCTCCCTGGGAGGGGTCAGAGCTGCCTCCAGCCCCACAGCGCGTGGGAGGAGCGAGCGGGGAGCCCCAACTTCTGCCGGCTCGTCAAGAGAGTCAGAGGGGGAAGGCTTGCGCACAGAGGAGGAGGTGCGGAATTACACCCACCCGTGCTCGAAAAACAAACCGGGCTGCTTTATTCCAACGCAGGCAGCCTGGCTATTCAAAACGTAGCGTCCGGGGAGGAAAATCGAGGCAGTGTTTTCAAGCTGAAGACAAGTGGTCACACTGGTGCCTCTTCTGGAAAGACAGGGCAAGAAACGTGGCGGACAGAGTCACTCGAGAGGTGGAATCGATCGTCTCACCAAAGCCATCAGCACGGCTGCAGTAAAAGGACAAAATCAGTCTTGGGTCTTTCCTGATGTTTTCAGTAACTGCAAAACCGTAAGAGATCCCTCACTGCATTCTCTGCTTGTGCCTGGGTTTTAGAAGTATTAGCTAACACTCAACAAGTCTTAAATACGTGTTTAACAGCACCTTATTTCCACCTTTGAATGCTAAAATTAAAATGAGCAGCTTTTTTCTCAGGCTGATTACGGGTGTAAATTTTAGTCTATCTGACAGAATGAGGAACAGCCCACTTCAAAATGTCAAACGAAGAGAAACTTCACAGCCCGTTCTGCATCAGGACAAACAGGCGGGCAGGATATTTTCCTAACTTTGCTTTGTATTTTCACAAACACACACACATATATATGTATGTTATCGGGTGCCAACACATCCCTAATGAAATTTTATCGCTGTGCGTCCTCCAGCACTTCGGATTTTGCAAAGGCGAAGTTTGGATCGACGCAGATAAAACATGCCTGGAGAGACCACTAGTGGAAAGCTGTCCACATTGCATGGCGGGGGGGGCGGAACTGGACAAGAAAATGACAGAACAATGAATTTGATTCATTCCCAGAGCTGTTAGTGAGAAGGAATTATTGGAAGCTACACTCCAGGATTAAGGTGCCGGGAATGAAATATATCGTGCTCTTCATCCAATGGTATTTTTTCCCATTCTTTAGCAAATAAAGTGAAAAACAGGAACAAGACCATCCTCAGCTTCATTTGTTATGTTCCTTAGATTCAAAATTCAAGGACACAAGGCCACAGTTTCACTTTGTCAAAGCTTCATCTGGACACTGGAGTTACTACATAAAGAGCTGAAAATTGTCTTTGAAGAGGAGCTTTTATAATAAATGGAAATTTAACAGTTGTTTTCACATTTGTTTGATATTGTTGGTTACTCCTCGGTTTTTTCTATACCTAGTTTATGGTATTTTTGTGAAGCCATGATGCCACTGACTTTCCTGATGTGATTCCACCTTTTGACATAGCTTATTCTTTACCGCACCCACTTCAGGCGGAGCACGCTGTTACTTACATCCTACTACCATTTTCCTGTTGCCTAGGATTCGGTTCTAGATGGATTTAATCTTTCCCCAAACAATATTCCTGCTTATTTATTTTTTCGGGAGATAGGCTTGTCACCTCTCGAGTGAAACTAGTGTTGTTCCACTTCTTGGACCATGCAATTGCATCGGAGAGATCACACGTCCCCTCCTGAATTTGGAAGGAGACGAGCTGGCTCAGTTTGCATTTTTTCAGTCTAGCCTTTCCTCCATCTAACTTTATAGCATTCTGTAAACTAAACACCCTATCTGCTTGTATCAAGTATAAATGCACATAGCTTAATACTGCTTTTTGATTAATACCAGGCGTAAGGACACTTAACCACTTCGGGATGACTGATCCCAAGCTCTGTCATGTAATGATGCTGTCACCACACAGTCCTTTGGAGGTTAAAACCCATGCGTATTCTCTAAATCACGCTAATACTTAGATTTCTAATGTACTACAAAGTATTTCATTTTTCTTCAAAATACCCGAAAAGTTTGCAACACCTTGATATCCCATTTCATCCCAAAGCTGAGATTAGAAGCGTTTTACACGGTGATAGTGCAGGTGCATCCTAATGCACAAACCCCAACATTTTTAAAGGTTTATGGATATGAATTCGCAGGCTGCGGACACATCATCCTGTAATTCAAAAAAACCCCAAAACTCCCCACAAAAGCTTCTTACACTGCCACAGCTTCCTTCTCACATCTATTGGTCAAACAGTGTGCAGCAGCTCAACAGCCAAGAAGTAAATTTTACACTTCAGTAACTAGTACTACTCACCAGTACTCAATCTGGTGCCCACAGGGCACAGTTTGAATTATTTCATTAATGTCGATAGAGACAGGAAACATTTACTATTTTGTCAGTGCTATAAATAACACCACCAATTTTTAAGTGAATATAAGTTAGTATGCTACAAGTGGACAATGATTCACAAGATAATAAAAAACAAAGAGTAACTTCCCAACTATATGCTAAATAAACTGATACATTTATGACAATATTCTTAAAATTTGCCATTTTTAAAGCAAGTGCCACACTTGCATTTATTTCAGCACCAGTGTGAACACCTTAAAAAAAAAAAAATCCATCTTTTTACCCTGTCACTCAAGCAGTTTTTCCTTGATCAGCGTTTTTCTTTCTGACAAATGACGCGCGTTGCAATTAGTCATACTTATACGAGCTATCAACACCCTGTGACTTTTTTCATTCAAATAACTCACCTTGAATTTTTTCTTTGCAGGGTTTTCAGCCCAATACCTTCTCCCTTGCTTAGAAATACAGCTGTATAAAAATATAACATGGAATGCAGAAATAAACGGGGTTAACTCTTTAAGTGGTACAGCCAGTTGTTCGTTTTCTTCCATACTAAAGGCTGAGCTCATCAAGATATTACTAATTTCATCTTCATCCTGGTTAATACCGCGCATTTCTCTCTTCAGCTGTGAAATACAGGTAAGTACATGGTAGCATTAAGGGTTTCCAATAATCTGACACACAATCAGGATTTCCTATATGCAAGACTGGTACCTTAAAACAAGGACAAAGTGTTGGGTTTTTTTCTCTGATCTGCGGGGAAGAAAGATATATCAGAGTATGTGTATGTGATCATGCTTGCTTATCTGCCAAACCCCCCCAAACCCTTAGTATGAATAAAATCACCTAGAAAATCTCCAAAATATTATAGTACAAGTTATATTTTTTTACTCCAGTCTGGATTTTTTTAAGTGACCCACAGACTACAGCCTGTTGTTACAAGTGAAGGAGGCTCAACCAAAATGGAAGACCCATTCCAACACAGCTTACAGGAACGGCTCCCTCTTTTCTTCTCGCCTCCTTGCTCTCTCTTCTGAATTTTCTGCTCATTAAGCTCCCTGATGGTAGACAAAAACGTTAAGCAACATAATCAATCACATGACTTATTGCCAAATACACAAGTGGTTTTATTTACATGTAAAAATACCAAATTTATGTCAAGATACACAGAAATCCTAGTGGCAGTATCTTCACAGAGCCATAAGAGCTTTAGAAAATGGACTCATGGTGAGGGAGGGCTGTTGTTCTTGTAGATTTTGCTAAAAATGACCTTTAGAAAACTGGGGACCTGCTGCAGACAGCAGGAGTTGTACTGAGTTTCAGTGTAATCAGGGTTTAATTTACTGTAATCAAAGCAAGGAGGACTCTGTCCTCCTTAGAAAAGCACCACTGTTAATGACCTTCCAAAAAGTCAAGTTTAGAAATCAGTATTCAAAAATATTATGAAGGCAAGTGTTCTGACATACAGTTCTTTATTTGTTTTTGAATCCACAATCTATACAGGTATTTACAAGGCATGAAAATGGATAACAGCACAAAATACAATTGAGGTATAAGCTAAGAGCACAGTATGTCATGTTTCAATAAATATAATTCAAAATTTGTAAACTAAGTGACCAGATAGATGTATCTTGTTTACTAAAACCATATAAAATATCTGTTAAATCTCACGTGAGGTAGAGGACAGTTTTGTGTGTCATGTAATGCAACCACAGCAACTCTAAAACAGTAAGACTGTACATCATTGGCAAAGTACTAAAAATTGTTGAATGCACTGATCGTTTTTCACAGGATTTTACTATGGTTTCAGGATAGTCATTCAACCTGTTGCCTTGAGCTAACACAGACTCTGTTGTTTCGCAGCTACTTTCTGTAATTTGAGATAATTATACCGGCATGTCAACATCAATAAATATTTTTGAGAGTGAGTACGAAAACGCAGAACAGATTTTGTCAATCACAGAAAGCAACATAATGGCAACAAAATATTTTAGACCAACTTTTTATTATTTCCTAGAATTAGTTTAAATACAGTACAGCTGTGCTTTCCTTTGAGTGAGGTATCTATATTCAAAGAAAAAGAATTCAATTGACATTGTTACATTTAATCGATTTTCAAATAGCAAAATTTTATACCATTTGTTTGCTGTGCTTGATGAAGTGCTTAAAACTCATTTTTCGAGCATTTTCCAACTGAACCACTAACCCTGAAAAAAACAATTTTCTAAGTAATGGAGACACACTACAAAATTGTCGTGCAATTTGTAAGCAGTAACTGCTTTCACAAAAGCTAAAAAATGGATGTCTTTTTGAAATAGAAATATGCAAACAGAAACTTCTACAAGCTTTCTGTAATGAAAACTGGTGAATCCTCACACTACAGATGTAATGAGCAAAGGAAAATTGAAATTCACAGCTTTCTGCAGCTTACTATTGACAACTTAAATAAAATAACTGAAATATTGCAAGTACAGATTAACAGGTAGGTGTAATTATGTCTTTTGTCAACTTCACGTTATAGAAAACTCTGTTGTGTGGATTAATTACATGAATTAAGTGCAGAAAAAATACAAAGTTGTTATCTTTACTGACAATCAAAATATATACTCTACAAACAAGTGAATTCTAGGAAGCTGACCATGACAGCATTTCAAGGCCAACTTCACGACTAATGCTAGGAAAGTTTTCCAAAAATTTCATAACACATTCTAGCTATCCCCTCCCCCAGTATAAAACAAGAATGTATGAATAAAACATTGTGACTTCTAAAATATGGGCCAAGACTTCTTTCAGGCCACCAGTAGCTTTATGCTCCCACTCAACTTTTCCTACTTCACTAATTGCATTATGCCTTTACTATATACAAATGATTTTACACCTAAGCTATCAATATATTAAATATAGAATAAAATTAGTTTAAGAATGTGAAACATAACTACATTTATCTAACTACTCAAACTAAACAATATGCTTTACAAAAACTAAAACACAGACTTAGTTAAGTTTGGAGATTTAGTTAAAATCTCTTTCGTCTAGGGATACGTGACTACACTGCGAACCAGGGTGCTTTCAGACTGCCAAAATCACAAGAGTTTTACTCTCTAAGCTCTTATATTTTCTTGATTAAAGTACACAAAGCATGTGAAAGTTCTCTTTTAAAAAAGTATAGGAGCAAACTAGATATTCACCTTGAATCCTACTTACTTTCTTCCAAAAGGTGCACTAGGCAACTTTGACCTTGGTCTAGGTGTTTAATAATGAAACTTTCAAAATTATGGACAATTTCAGGATTTTTTTCCTACGGGCTTCACATCACAACTATCTGGGAAAATGACTTCCTGCCTGAAAGATCAGCAAGCAATAACTGAAGGCAAAAACAAATAATACATAAAATGAGCATGCTCTGACTAAAAGTGAGGACCCAATGACAGAATTAGTTTTTACCATTAAGTGTGCACTTAAGTGAGGGCCCTTAAGTGTGCACTCCAAGTTCCTACATTAAGCTGTAAAATAAAGCATCTCTATTCATATAGCTAGCATAAGGTGGTGAAAAAAGTTTGACATGTATTTGTTCTAGAACTTATACAGTATTATTTACAACTTACTAAAAAACTATCTTTCAAAGACTGTGAACACACAAAATCTATGGCACATTTTTGTATACATTATTACTTAAAATCAGTACAAAATTAAAGTCTACGCATACGAAAATTATTTATGTTATGTAAAGAGCCTGAAAGTAATATTTAAGAATTTTAAGAGGATTACAATAATTTAAAATGCATTCTAACTTTAGAGTAACTAAATGGAATATTTACAAAGCTACTTTTAAAGTCATTTTAATAAATGTTCCATTAGCTTTTTCAGCCAGATGCTTTAATACAGTTAGGAGGCCTTATCTGCAGCTGGAATTATTTAAAACTTCATATAGCTGCTTGAGTTCTTGCAACAGTGAAAATATTAGTACAGACTATGGCCACCAGCATTTTCATAGTCTACAGCATAAGCTGGTTAACAGCTGGTTAAGAGATGGTTGAAGTGCTGGTTGAGGCACAGGAACCCCGGCTATACTAGTACTCCACTGCAATTGCCACTGCTGAAGATCAACCGGTGGCAAAAGGGGAAATTTGAGCAGAAGTCACATAACACAGACAAGACCCAAATGGAAACGGAATATATAGTATTCTAATATAATAATCCCATGAGGATTCCATACATTCAATGGCTAAGCTACAAATACTGCGGTACATTAGTTACTGCAGCTGTATTAACGAGTCTGTATGGCCTTATCTACACTGACAATCAAACAAGTCTGGTTCAAAACACTGATACCGAAAAGCAACTAGAAACAACACCTTTTGATCCTTTAATAATACCTGGATGAAACTTTCAGTTTCCCAGGATGATGTTTTCTTACTTGCCCATCTAGCTAATCCAACGCAGGTTCTGTCAATTAAGTGGGACTACTTCAAGCTCCATTCCCTAATAATCACACTTTTACCAACCTTCTTGCCTACTCTGCCTATAGCCATGTTTTGTGAGGTTGTTACAGTGAAACATTGCGTTTTTAAAACAAGTCGTGCATACACAACCAGAATCATCTATAGTCAGCACCTTTCCTTCCAAACCATGCTGCAAAGACAGGCTTTTTCCTTTTCATTTTTTTTTTTTTAAAGCAAAAATTTGGAGATGGAGTTGAAGGAGGGAAAAATCTAATCTGGGTCTTCTTTTCTGATCACCACTGACAAAGAAAACTGTTTGGTATTTTTTCATCTAACCTGCTTTACTCATGAGTGTAAATATGACACAGTTCATAACAAAATTGTACACAGTTATAGAAGAGACATCCTATGCCTCCATGACATTTAATTTACCAACCCATTTCTCATTCAGTTTAAAAGATATGTGCAATTTTATCTTTCTCTGTGATATTCAATCCTGTTATACCACTAAAAGAGAAACAAAAAAGAACTCAAAAGTTTTCAGTTTTACTAGTTCAGGGAAAAAAATTATCAATGTAGGCTTTTACTAGTGGTTTCATCCAAAATTAACTGAATTGTTAAGAGAATAATAAACCTATGTACCCCAAAACCAGAAGCTAAAGCAGAGGTTAAAATTATGTAGTGAAATACTAGAACTACTAAACTATTCCTAGTCACTGATATCATCAGCTAACATTTGTCAGCTGTATCAAACTTTTTGGAGAGAAGTGCAAAAAAATGTTTCTTCATCCAACTTTGTACTCATGCGTTTAATCCACTAGGAACCAGACTTCTGAAGTACTCAAGTAAACATTATATATACATAAACCAGTAATTCTGTACAATTACACATTTTCAAATGTTATAGCTTAACAAACATGCTGTATTTCTTAATTCATGGTAACATTACCATGCCATTCAAATACAGAGACTATCAAAATGATTTTCAAAGTGCCGTATCTCAGAATTTTATTTTTTAAGCTATTATCACAATGTCAGTTAAGGCCTGTTCTACATAATGAAAGAAAAATCCACAAGGTGGCAAGAAGCTCGAAGTGTGGAGGCTTAGGGTGCTAAAGAAACTAAAACATATTTTTAAATAAATATTATTTTTCTTGAAAGCACTAGTATCTGAAAAACCAGTCAAGTCAAGCCTTCTCGGTTTCTAGAAGGAAAAGCCCCACCTTTAAGCCTTTTGTTTTTATTGTGTTTCTTTCATACCTACTATATAGAAGAAAACAAAAGAAAATATGCAAATTTTTAATTTCCAAAGATTCATTGTAACTGTAAATTTTTTAATTTACAAAAAACCCCTAATGTTTTCTTCTTCCAGCATGGCAACCAAATGCTGGCTCTAAAACTCTTTAGATTGATAACGAGTTGTCAAATAGAAAATACTGAAAAGATCAGCTTGACTTCACACAATGAAATTATGGGAAAAATTCACGCTGGTAAATCACTTACGATGATCAATCATCTATCATTGTCACAATTTTGAGTATTACCCTACAGATGAAAAGCTGCCTTTACTTGCCCCTGTTCAAGAACATGTAATTCTCACTGAAACCCAAACTATTTTGACCTTGAAGAATTCAGAATTTTTTTAATGTACTTTTATAACTGAATGTGTAATTGAAAGCAAAATAAAGATCACCACATATATTTTAACAGACAATGTTAAAAGGTATAGAGTCCTCAAGACTGCATTAGAAATAGACAGAAACTGGTCACTCTAAACCAAGAGTTTCGTATTTTTCATTGTTTGAGAAAAACACCAGTACAAATAAATGCAGATTTTCATTGGTTAGGAAAATCTAAAAATGTATACCTATCTATTTATTTATATATATGTATATCTTCATCCGGACTTGTCTGGGAAATAGAAATCCGTAGGGAATACTTTTTCTTATCACACAGAAACTGCTCACATTCATTAAAAACCAAAACACCCTGTTTGAAGGACACAGTCATACTTCCTCCTCCAATTTCTATTTTCCTTTTCCATTTTTTGAAGATTTCAAGATCTGTAGCTTCAATTCCTTTATCATCATCTCTAACTTTTCCCTTGCCTCTCGTTCTTGTCTCAGTTCATCTTGAAGCTCTTGTCTATCTGCCTCTGCATGATCCAATCTCTGCCTCAATTCTGCTAGCTGTAAAATAGAGAGGAGAGACAGAGGCAAAGCAAATTTTAGCAAACCTATTTGTAAATGTCTACTATTCATTCCAAGATGCCACTAATGACCACCGTATGCATCAGATAAAAATATTTCTGTTCACCAGTATTTACTAGCTCATCTTCTACAGTTATCAAGAGTTATGCAGTTACCTATTACAGCATTAGCAAGTGACATCAATATGCAAAGTTGCATAAACATCACAATATACTAAAAAAAATGAGAAAGTGCAATTTTTTAAATACATATAAATTGTAGTTATATGAGCTGTCACGCTAGACCATGTGAGTAATATATATAACCTGTTAGGAAGATTGTGACGATGTCTGCATCAGATGTTTCACAAATCCCAGAATAAACAGCACTTTTTCATTTCCCAGGTTCATTTCTCTTACCTGACAAAATATTACTTCTTTATTTCAAGCCTGAATGTATTTCTAGAACAAACAAAACCAGCAACACTGTCTTCTGCTACCTTTTAGCATAAATGAAACAGAATTACCAGAAATGAGATTCAGAAAATCTTTAACATAACTGCCTGTGCATTTATGTGTGTGTTCAAATACAAACATGAGTCCACCCCAATTTTTTGTGAAATATTTTGTGTTGCAAAACAGAAATTAAATCATTTTTTCATCTTCGGAGTACAGTCAAACTCAAACGTGCTAGAATGTCATCAAAACTTATTTACAGTGAGATCTGGAAATGCCTGATGAATTTTTCAGGTGTGGGAAAGTTACTGTCAAATTGCTTATAGGTATACTACCAGCAGTTGAATCAGGGAGGAGACTGGAAAATAGTTATCTTCTCCACCATTGATTTAAGGGGTTCTCTCTACAAAAAGACCTCACTGAATCTAAAAAATTCATCTGCCTTTATAATGATAGGTATCTATCTGATCTAAATCATCACTAAGCATACATCTCACTGAAAATGAGGAAGACAGCTCATGAGAAAGAAAGAGGCAGGAGCGTACAGGATCACTGGTGTTTGCCAATTGCTATAAAACATACTGGGCAAAGGAACTGCTGTGCTAATTTTAGAGAAACATCACATTCAGTGGACTTTCACCTCCGCTTGTATAATTGTAAATATTTAAAAGGTTCTTCATATAACCAGAAATATTTAAGCAGTTCTTAGACAGCAACAGGCTATTAACGCAAGTCTTCTGACTCCACTACTTTGATTAAGTAAACTGTTGCAGTACGATAATGCCCACTGCGTGCATGTTGCAGCATGTACTACATAAGCATGTCTCTGGTTGAGTTTTGATTTCCAGCTCTAAAGAAAGGTTCCAGTACTGGTTATACTGCCCTATTGTGATTGACAAGGTAAAGCAACAATTAAAACAGACAACTCAATAAAGAATTGTCTAAAGGCAGAGAAGACAGTGCAACTTCAGACAGGCCTAGAAAGAAGAACAGACATTTAAGCAAGTTGCAATTCCCAAATTACTAATTTTGTTTAATGTACAAAGAGGGTTTCTCCCAGTCCACAGTTCTCGGAGAGAAAGGGCAGCCTGGGCAACTGCTTCAGGAAGACATTGGATTAAGGCTTTTTTTAAATGCTGTATACACAGCTTGGGAAGTTGCCTGTTGCCAGGACCTCTGTTTAATTCGGGTACTTCCGACAGCTGAACCTACGGTCCAAAATCTATCATAAGATGTGATAAATGGAGAAAAAGGTTCAAATTATTTGTTGCGAATAGCTCTACCACACTAAACTTTCATGCAAGGAACATATTTAGTTTTCAAAGTCTAACTTCAAAAGAAACAATCAACCAATCTCCTTGGGGAACAATCTATGTTTTTTACCCACTAAAGAAAGAGAGCTACACAAGCCATATAAAACAAGCTATACATGATTATCTTCATAAACTAGAACATGTTGTTACTTGCAGTAATAGGGCTTGTACCAGATGTTTAGTAAATCAGGCCTTAGTCAGAGAGGATTATTTCTGGCAGCAAAGGCTAGGAATCTGTGGAGTGGGATGTCATGAAATTAAATTCATGAGAAGGATTTATGATGTTAGTCTCTGCCCTACTCCCCAAAAATACCAAAACCTGTCTCTCAAGTACTGCCTGTTTCTTAGTCTGAGATGGTAAGAACAGGAAACATATACAGCTATGATCAAATGACCACAAAGCTTTACTAAGCTTAAGTTTTAGATTTTGTTTACTTAAAAAAACAAACCACACAAAGACTAGTTTTCTGTGACACGGTACAAAATACATCACTACACATTTAATCGTAACTGCAGACGATTTTGAAAAGGAGCATTCCAAGGATCCCTTTGTCATTAACTATACTTCTCCTATTGGAATGACATGAGTAACTTCCAACATAATGAAGCAACAGTAAGAGTTAAAAGGAAAGTGAAAGAACAAAAAAATCTCCACAGGTTTTGACATATGAACCCAGGACGCAGAAATGACAGACAAAAATATGATTTTCATTTCCAAGAGAATTCTTGACCGAATGCTTTGACAGAGCACAGAAGGGGGCTCATCAGATAGCGCAGAAGGTTCTACCACCAGGGAACAGAAAGAGCAGCAAGGTATGCTAATGATCTGACAAAAAGGTGGTTGAGAGGTTTAGATTTTTTTTTTTTTTAACATAAAAAGGAAGAAGAGGAGGAATACCTTATTTCTGTAACTGAGAATGTTTTCATTCTCTAACATGGGCAAGCTTATATATATTAAAAACACCATTTGTTTTAAATGAGGATGTAACAGACCTTATGTTTAAGACTAGTATTTCATCAATAACATCATATGTTTCTGTAAGTTGCATTCTACCTCAGTTTCTATCAAGTAACAGGGAAATAAATATTGCTGTTACTGTGACCTATTTTGGTATTTGTCTATGGTACCAGAGCACATGGAAAAGATGAAACCTTAAGGTAGCTGAGCAATAGCTTCACAATTTCCTGATACACCAAATATGGTTTGGTTTGAAACAAACTTTCCCTTCTCACCTGTGCTGTATATTCAGCTTCTTTGTCTTTTTCTAAATTGGAGTCACAGCTACACTTCTGCTTCATCACTTGGTCCAGTTTCTTCTCCAAGTCTCTCTGCTCAAAATAAAATTCTTCCATTCTTTGAGCGTGCTCTGCCTGCAAACATTCAAGTTCTTTTTGTAAATTCTGCTGCTCTTCAGTTAGTTCCTTCATAGCTTTAGAGTTGCTTAACATTTCCACCTCCTGTCAAGAAAAATCAGGATCACATACACCTTGGTTCTAAGACCAGAAACGTAAAAAACTGAATTTAAATGTGTATCTGGAAACAATGAGGCCAAAAAGAGCACGTTTCTCTACTGATAACAATAGCCTGATAATGGTATTAATCTACTTATCAACGACAGCCTGGAATTCTGTAGCAAGCATTTCATTTTTTAAGAAATTATTTATACTTCCAAGTACACGGAGCTTCCAGAAACAGATTCACAGCTTCCAGCAGTGAACCTCAGAAAGCAGGAGCACTGATTTACTAAAATGTAGTTTGAAGATGTAAGAAGTGCATCATCAGAAAACAGAATAAAAGCGTTTGATCTCTTTTTCCACTAGCATTTTGTTATTTTTTTGAAGTCTTAATTTTTTTAACAACTTATTTACAAGCTTTACCTCCAACAGCAGAACAACTTAAAAGCAGCAGCTCTGGGGCCCTATCTGAGCTCATAGATTCTGAGCTTAACATTAAATAAACTAAACTAAATGAAAATATTAGGTCTGACCTATGAATGTAAGAAGGAATGACAGTATTTACCTTAATTCGGAAAACAGAAATGAGGCAAAATCACAAGTGAACACCAGCTTCTAATGTCATCCATTATTAAAAAAGCCTAATAAAATCCCCCTAAAAACAAGGGCTTATCAAATAGAAATAGGGAGGTGGTATTCTTTTTTGTACAGGGCAGTGATAAGACCATTCCTAGAACACTGATGTCTGCATCCTTAAAATCCTGAAAACTGAGAAATTCTAGAGGACTTAAAACTCTATTTGCCAAAATACTTAAATGTTTGGAAAACATTTTAAAGTGAAAGAAGTAGTTTTCATTTGGACAAAAAAAAGAAGGAGCTGCTTGAACACAGTAGTTGCAAACTGAAAAGACACCAATTATTAGTGGACTCGAACCTAATGAGCATAAGGGATATTAAAAATTTGGTGTCTGGATTCAAGCTGGGGGAAGAACTATCTGTGGTTTTGTTTCTAAATTAATGTAGTCTGTGACATTGATTCTAGAACCAACAAGCTAACACCAGTTTTCTGATGTCAAAAGTGAAATGCACTCAGATTGGCACTGTACCATTTGAAGCTGTTGTTTCCTTCGCAAAATAGTGTTTAGTTTTTCTTGCTGTTTGATGTAGGTTTTCATTACTTCTTCCATGATCCTTCCCTTGTCATCTTCACAACTGATGTCTTTCATGAGAGTGGGGGACAAGGTTCGCACATCATCACCTACTTCAACACGGCTAGAGTCTCTAGTGATTTTGGAAGAAACGCGTTCAGTTTTTCCACCTCTTGCAGAACGAGTTGACACAGGTGGATCTATACAGAAAAGAACACAGCACAATAATCACAGAAAATTAAACTTCCAGGGGTGAAAAAAAATGCTAAGAAAACTGAAGATTATAAAAAGGTCAAAAGAATTTTTGGAAATCTGAAGTGACATCACAAAATCCTAGCTTGGTGTTGAGCTTTCCAAAATTATACGGTATAAAAATTGAAAAGACTTCAATGCAATTTTCACTACTCACCTAAACGTTTATGCTGCCCCACGCCAGTTTTCAAGTCAATTTTTTCCTGTTCTTCAAGAGAAAGCTCTGGATAGGAGGCAGCTTTTTTGTGCTTTCCACTATTGAGCTTCTTCTCCAACTGTCCAGGTGAGGATTTAATTACTTCTGAAGCTCTGACTGTTGTTTTTGCAACATCCTTATATTGTGATGCAAGAGATACATTTGGGGCAACCACTTTATCACACATATAAAGGTAGTAACTGAAACAGTAGAACAGTAAAATTAAGAATGAAACGTAAGGCATAATAAATGACGACTGGTGGAGAGCAGTAAGTCTAATTTAACTTGATGTCAAACTGTAAAAGCTTCAATGAAAAATAAGCACATTCTTTTTAAATTTTTCCTATACAAATGGAAATCCTAACGATCCACTTTATGTTTACTGAGTAGATTATCTAGATAAGGTTTTGAGGCTATCAAACAAGAGGATTTTCCAAACATGGCTGATTTAAAAAAAAAAAAAAAATCATACAGAGAATCATATGAAGTCTTCATTTAAATACAGAGTGGAATTAGAATGCCACTGCATCCAGACTCTCTAGCATTTTCATAATCCTTATATTAGCAGTGGAGGATGGGGGAAGCAATCAGTGTAGCAGGAATGAGCATATCACTTTAAATAGCAAAGGTGTGTACTGACAAGTGCTGGGGCATGTCTGAAACGAATGCTGGACCTTCCTTCCCACATACATTGAGCAACTCATCTGGATTTTCACAGCTCCTGGACTCCTGGGAGCATCCTTCTGTACCGTCCTAACCTAGCCACTCAGCTTTTGTCTAGTACAGAAGGAAAAGAGTGCAAAACATAAGGTCAGTGCCAAGTTAATCAGTGTCATGATGCTGCAGTTAACATTGCTGTCTTCAACACTTTCCTTTCTCCTAGTTCTGAAGGAAGGCAGCAATAGAAACAGCAAACTGAGAAACCATCACAGAGGTTCCACCATTCATGTGTTTGCGTGGGAACTACACACTTTGTAGTGTGATGCGCGTTGTGCTGCTTTGATGCATGCTGCTCGCCAAGAGAGTCTGATTTCAGCATATATGGTAAATGCATAATCACAGGGGGATAAGAGTAAGAGGGACGTCAAGAAAAACTGTCTCCCTCGTTGATGCAGATGACAAACTTTGTACTATGTTAACAAAACGCACTTGGTTTCTAAAACCAGGAAACTTGTCAACAGACAATTCAGTTGTAGCCATTGTTCCAGTGTGGAGGAAAGCCTTCAAACACCTTTTACAAGCCTTTTTGGAAAGGAAATTAAGTTGTACTTATGGTAAATAGGGCCTATGCAGCTTTCCAGACACATGCACTGCATTATAACATGAAAGATTAAAAATCACCTTCTATCATTCCTACTCTGAAAAGGGAAATTGTAATTACATTTCAATTGTATTGCCTACTGAAGAACACTCACAGATCACAGCTTGAGTCTTGTACCAAAAACCACTCATAAGCAGGTCATTAATATTTACACTAAGGAATGCATAAAAAGTTAAGGTTCAATTATCTCCTCAGAGTTTTCCTAACAGTTCAGTTTGCAAGTACATTTTTTTCAGTTTGAACTATCTTGAAATAGCCAAAAGTATTTGTATACTTGTGCATACAGTGCTTACAGTTCTACACAGGAAATTCAGTTACCTGGGATGGAAAAAGGAGGGTGGCTGAGGATCAGTTTCTGCTTCTTGCTTTATAACTGGATACCACTGTGATAACTCCAGGCTCTGCTGTGAATCTGCCTAAAGAAAAGAAGATAAATTGGCAATTGGAAGATGAGTACGCATTATTTACATTTTCATAAACGCTCCTCAGTGGAATGGCATTTACACCATTAATACATACACCAGAGAAACTGGGGTACTGGAAAATGGAGTGTGTTTGGCAGAGATGCAGGGTGATGCAAGCCACAGAAGTTTCTTTGATCTCCTATTTCCCATTATGGGCAAAGTAGCAACGAAATTAAAAGAAAATCTCCTTACAAACCTATATAAAGCTCTGCTGAGTTCCCTGAACTCTGCCAGAGGCATGCTAAAAATGTTTTGGAGAAACAGAAAGCAGAAACTAGGATTCACCAAGGGTTGCAGGAGCCTTTTGCAATAAAGTCTCCACATCAGAGTAAGCACCTGCCAGATACTTTATTACAAAATAAAACCTGTGAATAAAATGTTCCAGAGATGTGTTCCAGAGACAGAACTTTCTTCAATTGTCACAAATTTTTATTACAGAAGCAGGCAAAGCCGCTGCAGTAACATGACAACTCCATTCCCTTTGCAGTAACAAACAAAATTAATTCAGGTGCATCAGAATATATAATCTTAAAAAACTTCTGTGCATTTTGTATTTGGATAGCAATTCTTGTTCTGTCTCAAGAAATATTGTTCAAATTACTCTTCAGTCAAAGTTACTGGTGACACTTTGTGCTCCACTGCAAAGTTACTATTAATTTCAAGTGGAAGATGTCTCACCATATATTTAAACAAGACTTACAGCTAAGAAATTGGCTCTTAATTTCATTGTATTAAAATAGCCTTGGGAAGCAGGTTTTCAGGTAAGGTGTGGTTGATTGACCCCAGCCAGCAGCCAAGCACCCACGCAGCCGCAGCCGCTCCCTCACCACCACCCCCAGGGAGATGGGGACAAAAGCAAGAAAGCTCCTGGGTCAAGATAAAGACAGTTTAACAGGTGAAGAAAAAAAAAAAACCAAGCGAAGAAAAGGATATTGTTCACCACCTCCCACAGGCATGCTGATGCCCAGCCAGTCTCCCAACAATGTCCACCTTGGATGCCAAAACGCCCTTTCTTCTCTGTCTATCCCAGTTTTTGTTCCTGAGCATGACATTATAAAGCACGGAGTACCTCTTTGGCCCCTGCTAGTCTCTTGTTCACCTCCAGCCTACTTGCTGCAGGGGCCAAGCACAAAACAGCCTTGATGCTGCCCGAGCGCTGTTCAGCGGCCACCAGAACACTGGTGTGTTACCAACACTATTTTAGCCACAAATCAAAGGCACGGCACCATACGGGCTGCTATGAAGAAAGTTAACGCCATTCCAGCCAGACCTAGTACCTTTGGAACGTTGCTCAATTGATAAAAAAGCCTATATAGCTAAAAAAAAAAAAAAAAATTACCTACCGTACCAAAAGCTTCATCTAGCATTCTAACATCTTCACAATTTCTTGTGTACAAGATACGTTATCAGAAAAGTTTATATTTACACACCCTGAAATAAACTGTCACAGAACTTCATTTCTGGCAGTCAAGAGAGTACCCATTTACACAGGTGTGGCTTGTACCAAGGTCTGCAGAATCAAATGCCACTTGACCATGAGAGAGATCAAAGCCCGTCTACAATATTCTGGTCAAAACTTCCACCCCACTAAATTTGGCTTTAGCAATGAAACTGAAATTTAACTCCACCCTGCAGTTCCTCAAATGAGTTCCAACGCAGACAGAAAGGAGGAACGGCACAAGGAAGCTAAGCTCCAGAATAGTAAATTCATAATCAAGCCTCTAAATAATAAAGATTTGAACACAGCAAATAATCTCTAGAAAAATGTCCTTACCCTCATATTTGTCGAGTTTTTTCTACTTACTTTGATCATTCTAATAGTTTAAATAAAGTACACATATTCTACTTATCCTACAGGCACTACACAGTAATCTGATTTTAACTTCTGAATCACATCTTGTCCATGTTTTAGGACTCACGTTTTAACATGTTGTCCTGGTTTTGGCTGGGATAGAGTTAACTGTCTTCCTAGTAGCTGGTATAGTGCTATGTTTTGGGTTCAGTATGAGAAGAATGCTGATTACACACTGATGTTTTCAGTTGTTGCTGAGTAGTGTTTATACTAAATCAAGGATTTTGCAGCTTCTCATGCCCAGCCAGCAGGAAGGCTGGAGGGGCACAAGGAGTTGGGAGGGGGCACAGCCAGGGCAGCTGACCCAACCTGGCCAAAGGGGTATTCTATACCATGTGGTGTCACGTCTAGTATATAAACTGGGGGGAGTGGGTTGGGCAGGATGGCTGCTCGGGAATTAACTGGGCATCAGCTGGCAGGTGGTGAACAATTTCATTGAGCATCCCTTGTATATTCCGATCCTTTTATTATTACTATTGTTTGAGTTGTATTGCATGAGTTTCTTCTTTCCTGTTCTATTAAACCGTTCTTATCTCAACCCACAAGCTTTACTTTTTTTCCGATTCTCTCCCCCATCCCACTGGGTGGGGGGGAAGTGAGTGAACAGCTGTGTGGTGCTTAGCTGCTGGCTGGGGTTAAACCACAACACATGTTTATACATTTACATATGAAATTATCTATCAGGTAATCGCTATTTTCAAGTTATTAGGTCAGACTTTTACATTCCCACCTATTTCAAATGGAAACTGAATTTATCGTCTACCCATTAGTGTGCATTTTGCAAACAAATTTCTTAACATTCAAATTTTTACTTAAGAAAGCAAAGGAAAGGTAACCATAAATAAACATGAAGTCTTTTTCTAACATGATTCTTCCCAATTCATCCAGATTAATAAAAGAGAGATAAAGCATCTACTTCAACATATACCTGCACTTTTCATTACCTAACAAGCTGTTTAGATGCCCTTAAATAATTTTGTAAACACGATATATCCAAGTTGAATTGAATGACTTCTACCTGAACTGTTTGAAAGGGCTACATCAAAAATGTCTTTATTTTTCTTCTAAGCTAGTTGTACAAAGCTGTCCTTTAAGGAGAAAAAAAAATAGATAAGTAGTGGTTTCAGTCTAATCATTAAGCCAGTAGTTTTAGCAGAGATGGGATTTATAAAAATACGCAGAAAAAAATATTAACTCTCCACGTTGCGAGTTTTTCCCCCAAACACAGTCACCGACTTAAGGAATTTGTCTGAGAAGCAAGACAAAGTTTTAGTGCAGAGCAATTATCAGAAACTGTCACAGTTTCAAAGGGAATGAGGATCTGACAGTGCAGAGATCAGCAGGGGCTTAGCAGCAGCTGTTCCATGAACAGCAGGTGGATGTTACACTGCAGTCTAGAACTCAACAGAAAACGAGAACCTCAGTGACAATCAAATATACAGCTTACAGATTTCTTATTAGCACAAAGAACAGAAAGGAATTAACCTTGAGAGTACATTGTCTGCTCTTAAAATATTGAAAGCAAAAGCATATTTGCACTGCAAGGTGAATAAACTCACAAGTGAAATGCTAAGGAGAAAGGCAAGGTACAGGATCTAGGATGCTCCAAAGAATATAGGACTTAATTAATAATTTATTATTGCTGGATGGACAAAGACCATCTTTTCCACTCTTCCCGGGCCCTCCAAGATAACCTCAAAGATGCATCAGCACTTCTGAGGACTGACTCAGCAAAGATGGTAAGAAGGCGACAGAATAGCAAATGGAACATCCTGCAAATAAATTTCCCGAGGAGTGTAAGAAAAGGCAATATCTACATGTTGTATCTCATACCTCTCTCACACCACAGAAATGAGGGAAAGACTGATGCAGCCCAAGTTTCGCCAGGACAAGGAAACGCAGGCTGTGCTTCAACATTCCCCTGATAAAACCCCCCTAATCTTGTGTATTTCCAGACAAATATCCATGAGACAAAAAACCAACCCTCCCCCACCATTTTATCTTTGTTGAAGTTTTCACAGTTTCTCTCTCATTCTGATTTCATATGCTGCTTTTTAAGAAAGAACTATACATACATATATATAAGGTCTGCAACAGAAGACTCCAGAAAGTTTTTTTATTTCATTTGCACTGGCCCAGTCCGAATTACTGTTACTGCTAATTTAAGCTGTTTTTTCAATCTGTACACATGAAACTGAAAGATCTCATGGTCTGAAATCTGCTACTGTGAAAAGGGAAGCAGTATTACAGGTATGAATATGGAAGACTATTTCCACTGATGCATCCACCATACTATAGTTTATGACCTACCCTGGCATTGCAAGGATAAAGACTGCCATGTCTTTATCAGATGAAAAGCAAAGTTTCCTTGCTATGAACTTAGCTGCATCTTCAACTAATTCAGCACATGGAAGCACGCCATATTGCAGACTGTCATGGTAATTTTCTGCTAAAATCCCTTAGTGTAGGCTGGCACAACTGTAAAAATACCTGTTACTACAGTAAGCCTTTCTGCAATACTAACTTTTCAGAAGTTTATGCTGAAAAGGCATCAACTTACAGCATACCTTTTCGGGCTCAACCATCTGGACTGCTCTTGCTATTTTGAAATCCACCACAAAACATCCAACAGGTAAAATGGATATATAATCAAACGAGTAACTATCAAACAGACATATAAATGCCAATTGCACTGAAAAGAAACATAGAGGTGGGGCAGGAACCATTCAAAAATTGCGTAAGTTTAAATTATACCCCCAAAATTGTACATTCCATGAATGAAAACATCTATGATGTTCAGTATTTATCTGATGCTTGTCTTATTATTTAAAGTAGAAGGTCTCTAAGGGAAAAATAAGCTCTGTACTTTTGAACCACAGCGCAGACTTGCAGCAGTATTTTAGGAAAAAATACAACATCTATTATTAACCATTGTCAAGATACCAGCCTACAGCTCATTACTTGGGCTGCTTAAAACCCCCTCTTTTTGGCATATTTCTCTATACAACTGGTTTAAACAGAAAGCTATGGCTGAACAAGCAGACTTTGGGCTTCTAAACAGCAACTTATCAATGTACCATTACCCTACATGCAAAGTCATGAGATGGGTGGTTAGCAAGCCAGGTCACCATACACTGCACTTGTGTGCTGGAGTAAAAATAACGAATGAAGAATTAATTTGTAATACTTGATTTTCAAGCTCCTTTCTGCTTTGCTCAGCTGCTGCAACACACCCCGCATCAAACATACTCAAAGGTCAAACGGGAGAATGAAAATTCCCACAACAGCTCTGAATTTTCCAGAGACTGCATACTTCAGAACAGAACAAGAACCAACAAAGCCAAACCAGCTCAAATGAAGTTACTTACAGCCCAAAGAGGAAAGAAATTACTGCACCTTTTAATGAGAAATGTATTTCCATGGTGAAGCTCTCTCACAAATTTAACTTAGGCTTGATTTGACAAGCATTCCCATTTACAAAAGGCAAGCAATGCACTTCCAAAACAAGTATTTACCTGTGAGTAGAAAGAGATTTGGGAGTTTTACAAGAGTAGGTGAACTTACTTTGGACCGAGTTCTTTTCTGATTTTTCTCGCTAAATTTCTCCTTCATTTCCTCCAAGAGATGCTTCAGTTCCCGCTCCTCCGACGTTCCTAAGTATTTTTGGTTAATATGCAGGTAGCAGTGCCACTTGGCTGATTCAAATCCCCAGTGGCAGGTCCTCTTGTCTGGAGATCTGTGTGAATGCATCACAAACGTCTGGGGTGAGAACATCCCGTAGCACTCCAAACACTGGATACATGGGTCATCCGGCGCAAGGTAGAACTGAGGTGCAAACAACCCCTGGCACTTGCCCAGGCATTCATGCTCTACTTCAAAGGCACTGCCAGTCTCTTTCAATTGGGCCAAGGTGTTCTTACCAGGGAGAAAACTGTCATTTTGTGGAAAAGTGCGAGGACGTAGTAAAGCATTGCATAGTCTCTGAGCATCAGTCAGCGTTATTAGCCCACAGGACGGAGCATTAAATGGAAGAATTCCCAAAACCTTCAGAATATGAAGCTGGTCGGAAGTGCACCTTGAGCAGTATATATACAGTTCGTCACACACCGTATTGATCTGTTGCAATGAAAAGTCTCGGAGAACTGAATTCAACACTTGAGGCAGGCAAAGTCTTTTTTCTCCTCCAACTTTAAAACAAGAGATGGACTCCCCCTCCAGTATAGTCTGGGTGAGTTCCGTGGAGCTGTCCGGCGGAATGAGCAGCGGACCAGAAAGTATTTGCGGCGATGGAAGAGGCAAGAAGACAGTAGGCGACATGCTTTCCTGGGAATAACGAGCTGAAAAAGCTGCTGGTCCACCCAGTGAACTCTGGCTGCTCAGGTGGAACTGTGCCAACGTGTGTTTCAAACCTGGATTTAAATTCAAAGGCTCAGATAGCGGCGTACTGTTTGGCTTGGCGGTTTCCCCATCAGCCTCCACAGGAGTTTCATCATATTCATCCAAGTTTTCCTTCTTTATTGTTGGCAATTTATTTATTACAACTCGTACTTTGCTATTTACATGCATTTCTGTCATTGCTTTTTTTAATGGAGGACTCCCATCCTCTTGGATCCCACTCCTCTTTTGGTCTGAAACGAGACCTAGAGGGAAGTTTATGTGGGGGCTTTCCATTGCTAAACACCAGAACTTCAATTAAGTCAGTCTTGAATGTGCATTTTCCTGCTTGTTCATACAAAAAACAATTTCAAGTGATCTTGATTACCTCAGGTACACCAAGTTTTGCACTCCTTTCAGTAAAATGTTACTTCTTCAGCCTCCAACAGGAAAAACCGTAACTCATTTTGCATGTAATACCATGAAATTAATAATGGAGAGGTTAACTATAAAAGAAAAAATTGTACATTTGTTCAGTTTTCTAATCTAAAAAACCCACTGCATATGCATACAAAAGGCTTTTCTTCATACCCTACCCACTATTTTACGCAGTAGTCTTGTACAGAAATTCAGTAAAAAATGATGCATTGACGCAAAAAAGTGTCCATCCTTGATCATTTTCTTCCTTTAAAAAATATACTGTCTTTTCAAATAAGTCTCTATTTAAGTATTAAAATAGAAAAATGGTCTCAGTTTGAAGAACACTGATCTTAATGCAACTGATCCAAAACGTAGTTTAAGTTGCACGAAAATTTTATTCGGCACTTTCAGTTCTTGGAGATCAAACACAATCTTGAGGGCTCGCTTTATTGTGCTGCCAACTTCATGATTTCACCACCACCACGAGAGTTACTATGGCAGTTCACAAATAAATCCCCAAACTAAAGGCTGATCCAGATCGCCGGCAAAACCTAAATGTCCCTAGAGAGTCACCTTTCGCACAGATGTCACTGGTGCGTGTCAGAATTTTCCCACCTTGAGTTATTAGTAATAGAGGTAGGGTCCAGGCCATCGGCTAAATTCATGTCTTGTGCTAACACAGAGTTCTGTCAGTCTTTCCAGATAACCTGCGAAAAGAGGAAGAGGTCAGTCGCAAGCAACCCCAAAAGGCGAGTTCGCTACGTTTGATACGTTTCCCGATTAATTTCCAAACACCAGCCCGCAGAGAGCTTTCCTGTGAAACCGTAAGCCCCATTACAAGCTCTAGCAGATGGGCGAAGCTGGCAGCAGCAGACAACTCCCGAAACGCTGCATCCACCGCCCCGGCGAGCGGCGGGCAGGCTGAGGCGGGGGGGGGGAGGCCGGCACCGGCGCGGCTCTCCCACAAGGACGGGGTCGCCGGAGAGACGAGGGCCGCCCTCCATCCCCTCCGCCCGGGAACCGGCCCCTCGCCCCACCACCCCTTCCCCGGAAGGGCCCGGGACGCCTCAACCCGCCGCTCGCACCCTCCTCCCTCACCGTGACTCACCTCAGCCCCGCCGGCACCGCTCCGGGCAGGGCTCACCCGCCACCACCGCCGGTCTCGCCCCTCCGCCCTACCCGGCTCCCCGGGGGCGCAGCTCACCCCACGCCGCCGTACCCACGCCGCCCCGCTCCCTTCCCTTCCCTTCCCTACACGGCCCCCGGGCCCCGCC